>CAUYLG010058027.1:0-10229 GCA_963573385.1 Cacajao melanocephalus | reverse complement strand
GAACAGAAAATAAAACACCACATGTTCTCACTCATAGGTAGGTGTTGAACAATGAGAACACATGGACACAGGGAGAGAAGCATCACACACTGAAGTCTGTTGGGGGGGAACTACGGGAGGGACTGCGGCAGGTAGAGAGGTCGGGGAGGGATAACATGGGGAGAAATGCCAGATATAGGTGACAGGGGGATAGAGGCAGCAAACCACATTGCCATGTATGTACCTATGCAAAAATCCTGCATTATCTGCACATGTACCCCAGAACCTAAAGTACAATAAAAAATATATATGAGAAAAATAAGTGTATATTTATACAAGGATAAATCTATATAAATTTATATAAGAAATATGTATTTATATAAGAATAAATCTATACAAATTTATATATAATACATACTATTATATAAATATATTGTATATTTGTATATACATATATATACAGTGTGTGTGTGTGTGTGTGTGTATAAATGTATATATAAAATAAAATATAAGGGCATTGTTGCCAAACCTCATAGATTGGCTTCTCTAAGTCTGTTCTCTAATCCATCCATGATACCCAGTTACCTGTCATATATTTCAGAAGCTAAGCAGGAAGCAAGTAAGAATCATGCTAATTTTCTTGCATCAAACAATGAGAAGACAAACCTCAAAATATATTCTGAAATTCTAGCTCTCAGGATACACAACTGTAATAATTGATATACTAAGGAATAAAACCTGAAGTCTTTAAGCTCATTGTCAGTAAAACATTTATCTTGTAATTTTCATAAAGTTGTTTTGGATCAGGATGGAAAAAAAATTGTAGTTCCGTATCTCATGTCTCATCTCCTCCAATCCAACTAATGACTTCATCTTTCTTCTCTTTCTGTACTTACTTTTACATTAAGAAGGAAGCTTGAGCTAGTATGAAATGATGATTGAGGATCAATAAATGAGACTGCATAACTTCAGTCATAGGAGTTTGTAAAATACAGGGAGGAATAAGTAGAGTTTGATCTATGTGTCACTTGAATTATACTCAATTTTTACTTAGGGTACTCAGAACATGGAAACACAGGGTCATCATGGGTCTGAGAGAAATAGACCTAGGAACCTGAGCTCTAGCTATGAGTAGAATTGTGGTACAATTAGAATACCACCCGTGTCCCATCATTTCAGCAGCAGGAACTTGAATTAAGGGGGGCTGCAGAAGCAGGGATACCACTGGCCTTGGCTTAAACAGGTCTAAACTACAG
The DNA here is from genome assembly GCA_963573385.1 of Cacajao melanocephalus. Classification (NCBI taxonomy): domain Eukaryota; kingdom Metazoa; phylum Chordata; class Mammalia; order Primates; family Pitheciidae; genus Cacajao; species Cacajao melanocephalus. The sequence continues at coordinate 8,994 of CAUYLG010058027.1, read as the reverse complement.
CCCTGTATATAATGTATACAGTAGTGTGCTGGTACTGGTTTATACGGCTCATAAATTTTCAAGAAATTTGTGAGCCAGTTAAATATCATAATTAAAAATAAATTTATGTAAGCTTGCAATTAAGTAAATTATATTAAAAACAAAGGCAATAACTACTTGAAACAAATCATTTGCTAATTATTTCATTACCCTTTACTAGTTCATTGTGTTAAAAAAATTCTCTAAAGGCTCAGAATTTATTTTATTTTACCACTAAGGGCTCCATGTCACATAACACAGGAAAGCAGAGTCAACTTCCATGTCTTGAAGGCAGACTGAAGAATCCATGTATATTCTGCAATAGGTACATTTAATTCATCTGTAATTTTCTCCTTCAAAGTACTGATGAAATTTTTCTCCGCCCCTAATATCCAAATTTTTAGTATTTTTGATATCATATTATATGAGAGACACAAGGAGGAATAAGGGAAAGAATAAAGGGAGTAAAGGAAGAGTGTGAAACAGAAAATCTTGTCTCTGTGGATACCTAGTCCTTGTCATCTTGCTCTCTCAGCCCTTCTCACCAAGGTGGTTAAGCATGAAGCCCCTCTTCTAATTCATCTTTTGCAAGAAAATAAAAACTCAGAAGCCCTATTTCTAACAAATTAGGTTAGATGTTATTTTAAATATGTCAAGTACAATTCATTTCTACCTGAGGGAAATCAACTACTTCTCTGGAGCAAGTTATGCTCTTCTTAGATTCGCCTAATTACATTAAACTGTCACAGGGCAGAATGCTCTGCTAACTGGGACCCTCATCAGGTATCAGAGAGAATGTTCTTTTGGTCGTATTTTTTACTATTGCAGTTAATCTTAATCATCAAGGTAAACTGAAAAAGAATCTGTAAAAGATTTTAAGTGTCTAGCAGAGCAGATGCTATTGGTGGCCAGCCCCAAAATTTTCTCAACTCTCTCTTGCCAACCAAGTCATGATTATGCTTGGGTGTTTACCTTCCTACAGTTGGCAATCTGCCTAGGAAGGTGACCCCATCTCCTACTTAGAGGTAAATCTTAAGACATCCAAATCTAGCACAGTCTCATTCCCCTTCTTATCACTAAGAATAAGTCGGCAAGGGAGACTTGGAAAAACTTTTGTGACACATTTGTAGCCAATGAGAGATCTACTAAAGGAACCCAGAAAGGGTTTTCTCATCGTTTAAAGGAGACACACCAGAAAAGAGAGATAACTACTCTACTTTCCTTGGACTTCCTTAATTTCTCATAGGTTACTTTGTACTGCAGTAGCTGAATTGTGACCATGACAAAAGGCATGAAGGCAGGGCTGGTAAATTGAAAATATTGGAACTGCTGCATTGTCCATCTCTGGAGCTGCCCTACCCAAGACTTTCTTATTATTTAAGATAATACACACCTTTATTGTTCATGCAAGCAATTCTCAGTGTGCTGTCCCCACATCATAAGCATCAGCATCACCTGGAAGCTTTCTAGAGATACAGAGCCGCAGGGACTATGTCAGAGTTGAACTAGAACCTCTAGGGAAGGCATCCAGAAATCTATGATTTAATAGCCCCCTTGGTGTTTCTGATGCATGTTCAAGTTTGAGAACCACCACCGATTTAAGCCATTTGATAACACCTGGCAATGGGGCTTTGAATTTATTTGATAGACATTGAAGCATTCCTGGATAATTTTTAATAGAAAACATCATTACATGTCTTGCAGGTGATCTATAGGAGCTAGTCCCCAAATATCAACTAATTGTTAGTGACCATGAGCAAATCACTTAACGTATTTTTGTCCTAGTTATATTTATTATAAAATGAGGTGATGGTAGCTCCTAGGCTATATAGGAAAATTGTTAGCATCCTATGCTAAAGATAAATGATACATACACCAATTATCTCATTTGATGCTTTTATGTTTTCTCTCTTGGCTAGACACTAAAATGTTCTATTACATCTACTGCGATTAGCTAAACTACCAATTATGTGGTGAGGAATGATAATTACTAAAATATTTTGCCCTCTTGTTTTACTTTAGAAGGTGAAGTGAAAAGCTGACATGCATTTTCTAAGAAACTTTCAGGCAAAGCACTAGAAAAAATGTATGAAACCCTCACAATTAAAATGCTTAAAAAGATAGACTTTCAGAATATAGGAGAGAGGTGAGATACAGAGTCCAGCTTTAAACTTCCCCACACATAGTATATTAAAATAATGTAGAACCCCTTACATTTTGGTTACAAATGAACCAATGTTCTACAAAGAATGCTAGTAAAGTCGACATGTGCGTAGAGAAAAGTAAGATAATAGACACAGTTCGGATGCTAATCGAGGTAACATCCCTTTGTTCATTGATTTTAAATTATATTCAGCTGTAGAGTTAACCAATAAACAAAAATTATCAAAAATAACAAATATTTAGCACATAGCAAACAATAAATGAGGAAGTACACATAGATTCACCAAACTGTATGAATTTGTGATTAGAGGTCTACCAGGATGAAAACCAGTTTGCAACAGTAACTCAACTGTAGCAAAACCTAACTTTTGCTATGGCTTCTTTTGATTTATTCTATTTATAGAAATATAATTATGACATTTCTCTCATATAGGCCACATTCAAGAGCTACTATTTTCTCTTCCAGGTTACCTTTCCTATTCAATGGGGTTTCTAAGTGTAGCGTAATAATTCATCTTCACTCAGATCAAAGGAAGAGGCAGTCAGTTAAGGTTTATGAGCACTGGCTCTGGAGCTAGACTTTCTGGGTTTTCCACCTCATGGTGTAGTAAGGATATGTGTAATGTTCTTAGGACAGTACCTGGCACAATAAATGCTCAATTAATGTTAAGTCAATAATACTAAAGAGTAGTTTTAATATCTCTCCTGATGAGACTATATAGAAATTACCAGAAGATCTATTTATTTCCAACTGTAATCTATTCAAAACTAAAAACCTATTACTCAGGAATTTTAAGAAATACCCACAGGACACACTGCTGTCTTTTTCCCACAACCCCACAACACAGAGACACTCCCCTTCTCCTCTTGCAAACCATTATTGGACTGAGCTGCTGTTACTGTTCAGAGTGTTTTCTGTTACAGGAGAGAACATGAATTCAGTTTTAAGCTTCTTTAGGTCATGGTTTTGCTTTATTTGCCATGTATCCTTAACACTTAGAAGAATGTTTAAAAAATAAAATTTTATTGTATGAATGAGTACAACATACTCTCTTTAGCTTCTAGTCCACAATTTGGGCTTCAGATTATTCCAGGGTGGTTTTGTTACTGTTGTTCTTGTTGCTTTTAGGTACAGAAATGCCTTGTGGAATTCTTTTCCCTTGTGTGACACTTCCTTGGACATAATCCTAAATACTTTTACCAAGGCAAATGATCGTCTCCATGATTCTTACCTCATATTGCCAAATTGCTTTGTATAACCATTGAGTTCATTCGTAGTCCTTCTAACAGTACATAAGTATACATGTTCCCCTTAGCAATAGTGGAAGGATATTTTCATTTTGCCCACTTAACATATGTAAATTCTGGTTATGGTGCCCAAGTTTGGGAATATAATGTCTAAGGGGACCTCTAGAGCAACTGGAAAAAATTATTTACCCTCAAAATTGGTCTCGCACAATCAGGGCACATTGTTAGATTTAGTTGCTTTGGAGCCTTTGGAAACTTAAATTCCTTTCATTGCTAGTAAAGCTAGGTATTTATGTCCACATATCCACGTAATACATATGGTCATTGGATTGCAAAGATATGCTTTATATACACTACATTTGGAGCCTGAGATATAAGTAGGCATTAGTTTCCAAAGCTGTTGTAACAAATTGCCACAAAGTGGGTGGTTTGCAGCAATAGAAATGTATTCTCTCACTGTCCTGCATGTGAAAGTCTCAAATCAAGGTATCTCCAGGGCAACACTCCTCCAAAGGCCCTAGAGGAGAGCCTTTCCTTACTTCTTCCAGCTTCTGGTGGCTCCAGGTGTGTATTGGCTTGTGGCTGCATAATTTCAATTTCTGCTTCGATTTTCACATGTCCGTCTCCTCTTCATCCATTATCATTCTGTATTTTTCTTATATAGACACTTGTCATTGAATTTAGGACCCACCAGGATAATCCAGAATGATCTCATATGCAGCTTCTTAACTTAATTACATCTGCAAATAACTTTTTTCAAATAATGTCACATTCACACTTTCCAGGGATTAGGATATGGACATACTTTGGGGAGACTCCCTTCATCCATTACAATATAGATGTATGTTCAATTAGAGAAATAAGATAAAATAAAACAGGGACTCTGCACAGAGCCACATGTCAGAGTATAGTGCCATGAACCTAATGGTATGCTGAATTCAATTCTAGGTAATTAAGGTTTGAAGGAGAAACTTTTAAGGCAAAACAGTCTGTATAGATCTGTATTATTTCTGTCAAGTCTAATGGAGAGAGGTTTCAAAATAGTGCATTTACCACAACAGACAAATAAATGATATCTGAGAGATCTGATATTCTTAATCTAGAAATCAGTAAGCTCTTTAAAGTCTTGAATACAAACATAAATTTTGAATTCTTCCTGAAGAAAACAGGTTATCCACCCTGATTTGGGCAATGCTCAAAATGGATATAATCTACAAAAAGGATTTTAGATTAACACTTGCCAGTTATTAAGCTACTGACTCTCAGGCAATTCTACCTCCGAACACCATCCCCAAACTCCAACCCTTCTAAATCCTGCTTTGTGATGCTGAAGATTGTCACACTACATTTCTCCTTTGGTCTTTGTTAGGCTCTGCCAACAGGAAGAGACTAGAAAGATGAAACTTTCTCCATCCTATCCACCTGTTGCTCCTGTCCACACTTCCTCAGTGAGAGCCAGTTTACTCTAGCAATGGTTGTTGGTTTTGAGTGTGGCTGGTTCCAGTCCATCCACTCTGGTATTCCAGAGTCTGCATCACTGTGCTCCCTTAAAGGGGCCAGTGCCAGCTGTCTAGCTCCTCCTCAGACATTTAAGTCCTAGGTCCCAGGGATCCTCCCCCAAGCTCCTAGGCTCAGGTGATAGTAACATCTACCTGAAGCTCCTGTCTGGCTTACCTTTAGGTCCCCTCTTGGTTCTTCCAGTTTTCCAAACCTTTAACCAATAATTTACATGAAATTGTCTCTGTTAAAATAATTGGTGTGGTCTCTGTCTCCATGATAGGACACTGAATGAACCAGTAATTAACAGTTCTTTCATTTATTTGTTCAATAAACATGAATGGAAGCCTTCACATGTTTGTAACATTATAACCACTATAATACGAAGATGAAAACAATAGCCTATGAACCGAACGTCTCCTGAAAGCCTACTGAGAGGCTGAGTGAAACGCTGCTGCCTTTTCTCTCATGATAACAAACATAAATGATCTAAGTTATTCCTTTTTATCCCTTCAATTATTTTCCTTCTTCTACTTCAAAATAGTCTCCAAAACCTGTTTTGTTTTTCGAAATACTGACTAACATACACTATTAACTACAATTGTACTCTGCTCTTTACTTGTACTTCTTTAGCTGACGTTTAAGCCTTTTACTTTAAACCTAAAGGTTCAATTTGTTAGCTCATTTACCATCTGTTTTTTGTCTTACTAGATGAAAAGCAATTCTACTAAGTGCCTACAGATACCTTTGGAAGGGCCAACCCTGTATATCTCCAACTCTGCCGTCAGACTTTTCCAAAGTTATCGAAATGGATGCCACAATCAATCACGGTGTGGAAACCAGGGCTTCAGATGTAAATCCGGTTTTCAAACTGTTGCTTCTGAAACGATGAACTGTTGCTGGAAGTTAAATTAAGTTAGTGTCAATTATTCTTATCCCCAAATTGGGCACGTTTTAGAAACTCTCAGTTAATAAGATGATGTTAACTCGTAGTTAATGCTGAGATGATGTAAACAGAAATAATTTGTGTTCATTTATTTATTTAATTTTGTTTTTACCTTTTATTTTAGATTCAGGGGGTGCATGTTTGTTCAGGTTTTTTACGTGGGCATATTGTAACATGCCGAGGTTTGTAGTATGAATCATCCCATCACCCAGGCACTGAGCATAGTACCGTTTCAATCCTTGCCCCACTCACTCCCTCCCCCTCAGTAGTTCCCAGTTTCTGTTGTTGCCATCTTTATGTCTCTAAGTACCCAGTGCTGAATTTGATTTGCTAATATATTTTTTAGACTTTTTGTGTCTATGTTCATCAGGGATACTGGTCTGTAGTTTTCTTTTTTTGTTACGTATTCACTTATTTAAAGAGCAATAAAACTATATAAAGGAGACACAGAGCTTCCAGAATGACAGAATAAGGAGCTCAGTGGAGACTAACCCTAGCAAAACAATTTAACTGGTAAATAGTATATTTTTAAAAAGTATTTGAATCTGGAAATTGTCTTAAAGGAATACATCAAATGGATAAATATTCATTTATGAGATTCACTAAATCTTGTTAAAAATAATGAGTTTATGGCATTTAAGTCATGATTCACTCTCCTGCATCCCTCCCCACCCAACTGTATTGCAGATCTGCAGATCTTTCCCTCAGACACTCCATTCCAGGCAGGTAGAATCCAGAAGGAGGTGAATTAGTTTAGTCACTAAACAAACAAATGACTAAGCAAACGAAACAACTAGGCCTGGAGGAATCAGTATCCAGAGATGCCACAGCATATTATCTAAAATGTTCATTTTTCAACTAAAAATGTTAAGGCATGCAAAGATAAAAAGTATATTCCAAACACAGAGGGGAAAAGGCAACCAATAAAAGCTACCTTTGAAGAATTCCAGATAGTAAATTTACTTAGCCAAAGACTTTAAAGATGCCATGATATAGATGTTCAAATAGCTAAATGAAGTCTTTAAAAAGCTAGTATGACAATGTTTCATCAAATAAAGAAGATTTATAAAAATTATCTAAAAAGAGGAAGATAGAAAAATACAACCCCCCCAAAAAAATGACCAGAAGGGGTTAGTACATATGAATTGGCAAAACAAAAAAAAAAATCAGAAAACTTGAAGATAGATCAATAGAGATTATGTGATCTAAAGAACAGAGAGAAAGAAATATGAACAAAAAAGATTATCAGAATCTCAAAACAATAATGGATGTCATATAAACAGACCGACATATGTGTAATGGGTGGGACAGGAGAGAGAGAGGAAAAAAATTTCCAAAATTATTTTGGAGCTTTAAGATTTAATGACTGGAATTTTTCAAAATTTGGTTTAAAAAAAAAACACAAAAAACACTGACCTGCACATCCAGAAAGCTTAATAAAGTCCTAGTAGAGAAAATGCAGAGATTTACATCCAGATATACCATACTTAAAATGCAGAAAGTTAAAGTTAAAGCAAAAGTCTTGAAAGCAGTAAGATAAAAATGCCTCATTGCATAAAAGACGAATCTCAATAAGAATATGACACAGTTTGGATTTGTGTCCTCACACATATCTCATGCTGAAGTGGAGGAAGGTCCTGGTGGAAGGTAATTGGATTAAAAGGGCAGATTTACCCCTTGCTGTTCTCATGATAGTGAGTTCTCATGGGATCTGAGATAGACCTATAAGTAAAAAGATTGAATTAGAAATCAAAACACTTTCCACCAAAAAAAATGTCAAGACCAGCTAACATCACTGATCAATTTTACCAAATGTTTAAAGAAGGCTTTGTACCAATTCTTCACAATCTCTTCCAAAAGTAAAAGGGAAGGGAACACTTCCAAAGGATTCTATGAGATACCATAGAATTCTCTAGAATTCTTTGTCATGCTAATATATAAAAAATACATTATCTTCATTTAAAAATCACAAGGAAAGATAACCGTAAATCCATATTCTTTGTAAATATAGATAAATAATGCTATCAACAAAATGCTATCAAGCAAAACCTAGCAACAACATTTCAAAAGAATTATTTACCATGATCAAGTGGTACTTATACCAGAAGTGCAAGTTTAGTTTATCATTTCAATAAATTAATGTAATATACCATGTCAATAGAATGTAAGAGAAAAATAACATAATAACTTCAATAGATGCAGAAAAACAATTAGCAAAACTTGACAATTCTTTCATAATAGCAATTTTCAACAAACTAGAAATAGAAGGGAACACCTTCAACTTTATAAAGGTCATCTACAAAAATAACTCACTGCAAACATCACACCCAGTCTATGGTACTTGTTATAACAGCCCTAGCTGACTAAAACACACAGAATGAGAGAAAATATTTGCAAATCATATCTGATGCACAACTTGGATCAAAAATAAATAAAGAATGCTTACAATTGAATAATAAAATAACAGATTTAAAAATAGGCAGAGAATGTGCACAGATATGTCTCCAAATAAGAAATGAAAATAGCCAAGAGGCACATGAAAAGATACTCAACATCATTAGCTATCAGTTAAATAAAAATGAAAGCCTTGATAATACCACTTCACACCTACTAGGATAGATATAATAAAAAAGACATAACTGTTGGCAAGCATGTGAAAAAGCTGAAACCCTCATATACTGATGGTAGGAATGTAAGATGGTCCTGATGCTTTGATAAACTGAAGGGCAATTTATCAATCCTTAAAATAGAGCTATGATATGACCCAGTAATTTCACTCCTAGGATTCCCAAAAGCAATAAAAACATAAATCCACTCAAAATTAAGAAATAGAATGTGGTATATCCACATAATGAAATATTATTAGGCAATAAAAAAGAATGGAGTAGCGATATATGCTACAACATTGATGTGCCTTGAAAATATAATGGTATGTGAAAGAAGCCAGTTATAAAAGACCACATATTGTATGATTCCATTTTATGAAATGTTTATAAGAGGCAAATCTATAGAGAAAGAAAGTAGATTCATGGTTATTTGGGGGCAGAGGTGGGGTGGTATTGGGGGAAAATGAGAAATGACTGCTAATAGGCACAGCATTTCTTTCTGAGGGAACAAAAGTG
>CAUYLG010058025.1:0-18256 GCA_963573385.1 Cacajao melanocephalus | reverse complement strand
GCCTATGAGTGAGAACATGCGGTGTTTGATTTTCTGTTCTTGTGTCAGTTTGCTAAGAATGTTGATTTCCAGGTTCATCCATGTCCCTACAAAGGATACGAACTCATCCTTCATAGGCACTCTAAGAGAGAAAGTGGTGCTATCTAGAGGTAAACTCTTTGAAGGCAAGAATGGGGTCTTTATGTCTATAGATGCCACCCTAAGAGTGTTGCATACAGAGGTAGACTTACCTGATCTTTCAGGTAAAATCTTACCAGCGAAAATCCCCAAATCCCTGTCGTTCATACTTTCCCTTACAACCTCTGTCTGAAATCACAAGCCACTCCAGACACCATCACTTGTTCTCTTAACCTTTGCAAGATCTTTGGAGGGAAATCTAGATAAGCACAACAAACATCTTTGATGACCTAAGGATGGCACCTTTGAAGAATTTTCATTGCCCCTCGACTCACAGCATCTGACAACTCTTGTCAAAATGTGAGTTCTTGACCTGCTACCGATTGTTTCTGATAGCCTCCGCAGTCTTGGATTTAAGAGCTACTGTCAAGCATCCTTCCTGTCTTTGTTACACAAAGAAATCTGCTTTGCATTAACCTCTCTTTGAAAAAGTGTTTTGAAATATCATTAGAAAACGCTTTTTGATTGTAGGGAGAACAGATTGCACAGAATACAAACGACTCTGTTCTCGCATACCTAATTGCTCTTTGCTCTTGCCTATTGAAAACACAACTGCAGGTGTCTGGATGCAACAGCCAAATGACTCAGGTCAGCAAAGTTCACCCTTGAAAACCCCCGTAAGCCAATTATTTTCACCCCTTTCTTTTCTACTCAAATGTAAGACACACTGTTGGATAAAATTCAGTGTTGAGAGAGCTACAGAAGCAGAACAGGGCCTTGGGTGTTCGGTGGTGAGACTTTTAAAGCCAGGCTGGTAGGTCTGTAAGTGTTGCTTTGCGACCACTGCCTACAGCTGCACCTCTCCAGGAATGCGACAGAAAGGAGATCTGAACAGCAAAATTTGTCATAAAACCAAAGTCTTAGCATGATTGAGATAAATTTGCATGTACAAACACCTTTCTCCTAAAAATGACAGGAGATCCACGTGGAGGAACTTCTGCCACAAGGTTGGGACCAGAGCAGCACTTGTTCCATCTCTCTCTGTTAGCCCATCCCTGCCTAACAGGTGGCCCTCTTGTCCCTGAGCCTCCGGAAAAGACATCCTGATGGCCTCCCCTAGAAACCCCTCAGCAGGTTCTCCAATGCCTGTTTTGTTTGTTTGATTTTTATTTTGCTTTCCTGGTACCAAACTCTAATCATTCTGCAGCAATTTAGAGTCATTTCCTTTTGTTCATTCTTCTGTGGCATCCAACCTTGCACTGCCCTCTGTATGGATTAATTTAGTCCACCTGAAGATCGTACAAGTAGACCCATTTCAACTTTGCAGTTGAGGCAGACAGCCTCACTTCTCTGAGTGTTCTATTTGTTTTGCAGAAAACAAGGACACATTCAGTGTCTTGGGTGTCAAGTCCTGACACTAGCCTATGCTCCCAGCTCTCTGTTGGGGTGCAAGTGCAGTATTTACCTTTGAAGGTTGGATTTTCCATTTATGAGATGATGTCCATCTACACTGTCACACCTCCCAGAGCTGGTCTGCATTTTCAAACAAAAGTAGAAAATGGGATCCGGGTCCTAGGGTGGCATGTCCAAATGATGGAACTGGATACAGGTGGAAGAGTCTTTAAGGAGGAGGCTGGGCCCTACTTCATTAGTAAGAGAAGGAAGAAAAATAAATCACCGGGGTCTCTGGTGTGGCCCTTGTGTTATCTTCCATGTGTTCAAGGGTAAGTTTTTCAGGAAGATGCCAGGCTATCCTTCCACTTCCCGTGCACTCATGAGCTTTTGGGCTCACATCTAGGTGATCACAGCAGCCAATTCTGGATGAAGGCCTACTGTGGGCTTGTTCTCCCTCTGTTCACACAGGACCGTCATGAGCCGGGCATCACCTGCTCTACTTCCGATGGTGAAAATGAGGGAAGGATGGGAGTGAGCTAGCAGCTTCTGCCTCTCCACACGTGGTAGAGCTGGATGAGGCCTGGGAAGAAGAGGCGAGGCCAGGCAGGGTGACTGGGCAACAGGGCATGAGATGCTGAGGCTCCGACTGCAGTCAGACTTGCCACTGACCACTGGGGAAAGTGGGGTCTTGTGTGTTTCCAGACCACACTCCGCAGAGCAGGGGAGACCCTCAAACCTTTGAAAAGGTGAGTGCAGAAGAGGAAGGCTGAAGACCACCCCCCTTCTTTCCAACTGAGCCCCTTGGTCTCCAGTTCACACATTGGGCTTGTGTTCATGTTTCAACTAAAACAAAGTTCCACTGACTTAAAAAAAATAACCTAAAGTACTGAGCGCAGTGGCTCACGCCTGTAATCCCAGGACTTTGTGAGACTGAGGCGGGTGGATCACCTGAGGTTGGGAATTTGAAACCAGCCTGGCCAACATGATGAAACCCCATCTCTACCAAAAATACAAAAATTAGCCGGGCATGGTGGCAGGCACCTGTAATCTCAGCTACTCAGGAGGCTGAGGCAGGAGAATCGCTTGAGCCTGGGAGGCAGAGGTTGCAGTAAGCCCAGATGGTGCCATTGGACTCCAACCTTGGTGACAAGAGTGAGACCGTCTTAAAGAAAAAAGTGCCTGGCCTGAAGGATAAAACCCAAAATCCCAGAATAGCATCCCCGGCACCCATGTTTCAACTGACCCGTTCCTCTCCCTCCACCCCGGTGGGCCTTTGCAGAGGAGTCCCTGCTCCATGCCTCTGTTTCTCTGTGCATGGCCTTCCTCCTTCCCTCTGCTGTGACGTCATTTTTGGGAGGTGCTCTCCAGGCTGCCTAGGATGAAATAGGACCTCTCCCTTTGCTGCCTCCATAATCCTCTGCAGCTTCACAGTAGAACAGTGGCCCCTCTGCTGTCTGGAGTGTGAGCCCTCTGTATTCCCACTCCTGGCATGGGCCTGGGACATGGCACAAAGGAATAGTCCGTAGTTGGCTGTATACGGATGCATAGACCCGAGAGGGATGACACGTGGACTTGTAATGGTCTGCATGGGTCTTCTATTCAGGAACCAGAAAAGCAGCCCAAATATGGCCTTTTCCAAACAGAGCTCACTAAAGAGGTTACTTACCCCAACACTCAGTAGGCTTTGAGTGACTTGCCTGGTTTGATTAAATGCCTATGCTTTAAGGTTATTTCTTTCTCAACATACTTGATTTATTCAGAAGGAGGAGCTGAAATCATAGAAAAAAACATTTTGCCCTACAAGGATTTTTTTAATGTCATTTTATTTTTTATAAATAAAATACATTTATAATCTTTCAACCTTTTGATGCTTGGAAAACAGACCTCCAGGTGACAAAGAGTTGTAGCACATGAGTATCAGTTTGAGTTACAAGCCACATATTAAATAAAAGTAAGGAGTCATAAAACAAAAGTTTTTAAAGCCCTTTGCTGAGTCTGTGAATATCACACACCTAATAGATCATCTGAAACACTCCACAGGAAGACGGGACCCGGAGAACAGACCTGACCAACCCAAATCGGCAGAAAACCCAGTCAGGGATACCAGATGCTAAAAGGAAACAGATCACCACATGGGCTGGTGGAAACTCTGCTTCTCCCCATAGCCTGCTTTCTCTAGCAAATGCCCTTGGAAACTAATCAATAAAGAAAGCCATATATTATTCCTCCTGAAAAAATGTAGCAGCAATAACTCCAATGCTGGTGGGGAGGGGTGCAAGATCCCCCGAAAGGCAGGGCAGTGAGGGAAACATAATCAGAGAATCATGTCCCCAAGATTGAAGGCATCCTCTGGAGCCCAGACTGCAGGTGGGAGGGTACAGCAGGAGCGCCTACAAGTTGTGCTCTCATAACCACCACGAGCGCAGAGGATTTCCAGCTAGGATGAGTGCCCAGAGGCACAGCACCAAAGGCAGGTCTCACCCAAGGGGTCTGTGCCCCTTTTCTTTTTCTCAGTACAGGTCCAGTGCATTGGAGTTGGTGCAGGGGTACACAAGACAACACTGGGATTCCTTAGGGGGTGTTGTTTTGCAAAGGAGGGTAGGTAACCTGACTTGGGAGGGCTTCAGGGTGCGGACACATGGAAATGCTATTTTAAGTCTAGCAGGTGGTGGAAACCACGTATAGTAGGAACACCTTCAGGGCTCTCCAGACAGCCACCGTCTTACTCAGTGGCCCATTATTCTCACCTGGCCTGTTATAACTGCTCCTGTCACGCCCCTGGATCCCTTCTCACACATATGCCCTAAAGTCTATCATCACCATGGGCTCCTCCTAGAACATCTGGGCTTTTTTCACTCTAAAAAAGTGAAAAATGTGCTGCTGCACACACACTGTCAAAGAGACATAGCCCACCTCCTAACCTGCAGGACATTGCACAAAAATGTCCGGTTGCTGAGCTTGGGGGAGGCTGGTTGGCATCCGGTAATTCAAGACCCTCCTCTTCAACTTCCATCTATCCACAGCTGGCCCTGCTGCGCTTCCTCAGCTCCCACATTCTGGCCTTGCGCCTCAGGACCTGGCCCCTTCCTTCTTTCCTCCCCCATCTTTCTCTCTCAGCATCTGTCACTTTTCTGGATTTCTGAATTTCTGTGTCGGCCCGGGCTTCAGTCATCTGGAGACTTGTCTTGGGGAAGATCCACTCCTGAGGTCATGCATGTGGCAGGTGCTGAGATCCTTACAGCTGCTGGCACAAGACATCAGCCTTTTTCCACATGGGCAACTCACAACACGGCAGTACGATTCAGTAGAGCAGGTGAGTTGTGAAGACTTGGGGGGAGAGGTAGGTGCAGAGAGGGAGAGATAGAGGAAAGTCACAGTCTTTCTATCACCTAATCTCGGATGTGACCTCTCTTCCCCTTTTCCGTATTCTATGTTGGAGCTAAGCCATAGGTCCTGCCCACCCCCATGGGGAGGGAACCCCAGGAGTGTGAGCATCAGCTTAGCTTTCACTGCCATTCCCTCCAACAAGGTGCCGGGGTCTCCTCCACAGCCAAGCACGTCCTGCATCACGCTATCTTTCACTCTCCAGTCCTTTATGTATCTCCTTCCTGCTTTCTCTGGGGCCAAATACCTTTCTTTATTTTTTCCTTTATTTCTGAGTTTCTGGCTTCTGCCCTGCTCAGAACCCCTAGGTCTGCTAGAAAGCTGACTTCCAGATGGCTGCACTGATGATAATACTATCGTGAATGTATCTGGTTTATTTCTTTCAGAAGCTCCCATACATTCCATATGTGTGATCTCATTAGCCTCCTAGCATCTCTGCAAACCAGGGGAGTGACAGGTGTTTACAGGGAAGGCTTGGGCCTTAAGTAATCTCTTCAAAATTATAGGGTGAGTCACAGGGAGCACAAGGACTTAAATAGAAACTGCTTGGGTTGCAATGCGGTCCTTTTTCCACTCAGTTGATTGGCAAAGAGTTATTCCTTTTCTCCACCAACAAATAAATGTTTACACCACCCAGATAAGCATGTTCCAAAATCTCCAGCACTCACCCACTGGGGCCAGGACAAAATCAGTACTTTTTTTAACCTGGCATAGTAGGTTCCCTGTGCAATAGCTCTTCATTCATCACAGGCCTACCCACTTTTGTTAGACCCTTACCCACTCTTTGAACCCCTATACTACAGCTGAACTTCCGTAGCTCTTCGGGCTGGCTGTTGCACCTGGCTGCCTCCCAGGACCCAGGAGCATGGCCAGCTGCACTCTTCCTCCAACCCTCAGCTCAAATGCTAAGCCCTTTCTCTTCCAGGCCCAGTTGTAATTATTTCTGTGCATGGTTTTAGTCATGAAGCTGAGAGCAAAGAACGTGCCTTTTAATCTGCAATTTCAGCTTGAGCAGTGTTCTGCTTAACAGCTGTGGAACAAAGTACCCCAAAACTAGTTGTTTAAAACCACTATTTTATTTTGCTGATTTGTGAGTCAGGAATTTGAAAAGAGCTGGCTGGGAAGTTCTAGCTTGGGGCCTCTCCTGGGTGACCATCAGATGTCATCCAAAGGGCTGGTGGTCTGGCCTTGCACAATGGCTTGCTCACACGGCTGGCAGGTGGCACAGGCTGCTGGGTGCAGCTGGACTGCGGCCGTCAACTACAGTGTGTACCCATGGTATGGTGATCTTAAGGTAATCACACTTCCTACAGGGAGCATGGCTTGTCTTGGTCTTCAGAGAACCAGGCAAAGCACAGCTTTCCTGACTGAGCCACAGAAACCATTCAGCATCAATTCCACTGCATTCTGTTAGTCATAAGTGAGTCACGCGGCCAGTCCAGATTCAAGGGGATGAGAATTAGACTCCACCTCTTGATGAGGAATGTCAAGGTCACCTTGCAGAAGAGCACATAAGACGAGAAATTGTCTCAGACTTCTTTGGAAACTATAATCTACGACAAGGGGCACGGTACCTTTGCTTAGTAATTACTTTATAAATATTGAATGGCCATAAATAAAGCTTGTCTCTTCCCTAGGCACTTGGTGAGAATGAATTGTAGCAGAGCCTGGTGGTCCCAGCCGCTCTAGGACAGGCTTTCCCTGTGCTTGCTGCTGAACCACCATCAGATGTTGCAGATGCTGCTTAAAAAGGCAGATTTCTGATCCGCAGTCAGACGCGTTATCCATTGCGCCACTGGCTCATGCTGGGATGGAGGCAGCAAACCACATTGCCATGTATATACCTATGCAACAATCCTGCATGTTCTGCCCATGTACCCCAGAACCTAAAGTACAATAATATATATGTGTATATATATATATATATATGTGTATATATATATATATATATGTGTGTGTGTAAATAAATAAAATTTTAAAAATTAAGAAAAAAAGGCAGATTTCTGGGCCCCACTCCAGACTCATCATCTGGCACCTCCAAAGGTATTGTCTAATGTGTGTATTTTATTCAATCTCCCAGGACAGTTCTAACATGCTACCCAGGAGAGGCAGAAGAAAAATTCCACGCAGGATTGTATTCGTTACCTATTGCTGCATGGAACATGCCTCTAGGACTTAGCGATTTAAAGCAGCAACCACTTATTATCTCCTGAT
Source organism: Cacajao melanocephalus (assembly GCA_963573385.1). Lineage (NCBI taxonomy): Eukaryota > Metazoa > Chordata > Mammalia > Primates > Pitheciidae > Cacajao > Cacajao melanocephalus. The sequence continues at coordinate 11,146 of CAUYLG010058025.1, read as the reverse complement.
TTCTGTGGGTTGGGAGTCTGGGTGTGGATTAGCTGGGTGTCTCTGACCTTGGGTCACTCACAGGGCCACAATCACGGTGTCGGCCCAGGCTGCGGTCATCTGAAGACTTGTCCTCAGGAGGATGTGCTCCTGAGGTCACGCATGTGGCTGGCTGCTGCTGGCAGGTGCTCAGATTCTTAGGGCTGTTGGCAAAAGACATCGCCCTCTTTCCACACAGGGAATTCACAACATGGCTGTGTGCTTCAGTAGAGCAGGAGAGCTGTGAAGACTTCCGGGGAGAGGTGGTTGCAGAGAGGGAGAGACAGAGGAAAGTCACAGTCTTTCTACAATCTAATCTCAGCTGTGACATCTCTTCCCTTTTGCCATATTCTATTAGTTAGGGCTAAGTCATAGGTCCTGCCCACCCTTGTGGGAAGGAAACCCCAGGAGTGTGAGCATCTGGAGTTGAGGGTGACTGGGCCACCCCAGAGGCTGCCTGTCATAAGGTTACAGAAGTGTGGGATTGGGAGCAGACCACCAAGGAGTTGGTTGAAGGAAACTAGAGATAAGCAGAGCTGGGCACAGCTGAGTGCAGACTTGATTGATTCTGAAAACAAAGGGCCAAAGGGGTCTGGACCCAGGGGAACTAAAGAAACTGCAGCGTCTGAGATATTCCCGAAGCTTCCAGTTGCAGGGGAAGTCTTGACTGCGTCTTTTTGAACAGGACAGGACTTGACTAGGCCAAGAGGAGAGAGAAGCAAAGGACAATTCTCATTAATTTTATTAGAACTGCTTTCCAGATCCTGGGTGGGAATGCTACGAAAGCAGAAACTCCGTTTTGGCATGTTAGAAGCATGACACAGCAGTTTTTGTGTCAGAAGAAGCCCAGTGTATCACAATAAAGTTTGTGGTCCAAGCACCCCTTCCCCCACATTCTAAAACAGATCCCATCAGTGATTTGCTCTTGTAAGATGAGAAAATGAAGCCAAATGCAAATCTAACCCAACCTCCTAACCTGACACTATGAACAACAAATGGCTTCAGAAAGGGAAGAAAGAGACAGAGACAAAGAAGCAAAAAGGAATGAGGGTTTCCAAAGACCTGCCCAGCTTTGGTTTGTGAAGTTCTAGGCAACTTTCTACCTTGTGAATGAACAACATCCTGAAAAACAATATTTTCATCTCCAATGCAGAGAGAAGCAGCTCAACACACCATTTATTCAAGCTTTCTGCAGGAAAGGAAAGAGGAAAGTAAGAAAGGGCAAAGAAAAGAAAAAAAAAACTGTGAAAACTAAAACAATCTAGTCTGAAAAAAAAACACAGACTGAAAACAAAAAGTTTCCTCGAGTGTTCTGAACTGCAGGGTAAAAAAATAAAGGAATGTGAATTTAGTTATTAATAGAAGTTTCAAATAAGGGATTTCTTTTTAAAAGAAATGAGAATTTGGAAATAAGACACCAAATTGAGGCTTAAGCCACCATTTACAGAGTTAATAAATTAATTAAGAGCAACAAGAGACAATATACACAAGTGAAAAAAGAAAATTGTGTTTTATTGACTGTAAAAAGGTTTTGTTAATCTTCTTATTTACTCTTTCATTTTAGGGTAATGGAATACCAGGTAATTTAAACCAATGCTTCTGTTGAAAAGAACCCAAAATGCCAATCTATGTCTCGTCCATCCATATCTATATGTAAATACATATGTCTACATCTATATCCATAAATATTTATCTCTATAAATATCTAGCTCTCTCTAAAGGTTCAAAGGCAGTAAACAGCTAAGCAGATGGTGAGAAATTAGCCAACTGAAATCCAGGGAAGTTCTGGAATCTAGCAAATTGAGCCAAGCACTTGAAGCTAATTTTTGTCCTGGGGAAGATTTCAAAGTCTGGAAGTAAGGGTTTGGAATCTGAGTTATATTCTTGCTGACCTCGTGGCGTTAGGAAAACAAAGTTGCACAGAGGTGCCCAAGGACCCGGTAAAATAACCCCTCAAAATGACACTGAAAGACACCAGGAAAAAGTGCCTTTTACGGTGTCAAAGGATTATTACCCCTTCCCCAAATCACTAAGACTGCCCATTGTCACAGGTGAATTTTTTTTTTAATGTTTGAAGTAACAGAATATTTTGGTGCATTTAAACTATTTCAGAAAGCATAGCAAAAATAAGAAGGTCAACACAATTTCTTTTACGGTCAGTGTAACACAATTTTCCTTTTGTAATTAATAAGCCTTGTCTGGGCAGTAAGACCATAGCTCACTTTTGTTTTCTTCTTTTTATTTTTCTGTAGTAAACAATTCTACTAAGTGATTAAAAATACATTAAATATACCTAACATGGAAGATCAAGGTAATGAATAAGTTTACAAAGTGATAGGATAAGCAAGAATATCTACTCGATTTCCAAATATGATCAAAAAGTCATAAACTTTTGAATCACACAAATTCAAAGTATGTGGAAAATCAGATCTTGAAATCCAAAATCATGTATGTAGAAAGTGCAAATAGAGAGGGTAAAGCAAAATACAAGAGCCTGGGAGAGTGAATGGCCCAGTCGGGAGACCAGGCAGAGGCCACTCTTAGCCACGAGGCCCTGAATGTCTGTCCAACTCCTCCACCCCACCAAACACAGAAGATTCACAAACCAGATAGTGCCTTAAAAAAGAGTGATGATTCTGCTGTGGCTCTTTGACATACTTCTGGACCATTTTTTGTCCTGCTCTTATGCACGTTAAGTTCCTTCTTGCTTTCAGATAAATAATTCAGTATTTTTAAATATCCCAAAATGTTTTGATGTTAAGTCTGTTTTATGCAGCAAAACAAGCATTCAGTGAACACGCACCTTGCACCAGGAATATGCTAACCATTTAGGTAAGAACTGGTACAAGAGGGACATAGGATCACAATTTAAAAAATTGTGGGAACAAGGTCCTCTTGATCTGTCTAGCGCGGAGGGCTGAGAGAGAGAGCAAAGCCTTTCACCCAAACACCCTTCACCTACTTCTTAAGCTCACTCAGGTCTAGAAAGGGAGAAAAGTGCTCCATGACGGCCCTTCTGCAGCAAGAGCAAATAGTGAGAGGAAGCAAGAAGTTCTGTGATTATAGCTGCTTCACACACAGATCCAAGTCAGAGACTTGAGACCCTTGGCACTCTTGCCTTGGGAAGACCCAGTGAGAAAACGTAAAGCAGTGACGTTGACCTAACTAACCTTACTAATTCTTAAGAATGATAACCTTTCATCAACAAAAGGGAGACCTTTTCCCTCAACCTGTAGTTTCCAGCAAAGCTCCCACATTCCTGGAAGATCTGTCATGGGTTGCAATCTTCTGAAGCATTTTTAATCGATATCCCATATTAGGGCTATTCAAAGGCCCCAGTGAGTTTTTACGGTGTGCCTTCCTCCCAGCAGGCAGGTCAGCTCAGAATGGACAGAGCTGTCCACCTCCTTGTTTCCCTCATAGCCTGAGTTATTTGCACTAGGCTGAGAGGGCAGCCTCTTTGACAGATGAACCAGGAACAGAGGAGAGCTGCCAGGTGCTTGCTTTCTCAGGAGCAGGCAGGTTCTTAATTCCCTTCTCTGTTATACTCCTCTGTCCTCTGAATCCAGCCCAGCTGCTTTCATAAAAGCCCGATAGCATCCTTCTATGTCTTTGCCTATTTTGTGATAAATTATGCTCAATTTCCATTTCGCCTTTTCATCGGAGCACTCGACTTCCTCCAAATATAAAACCCAAGGTCATTTCAGTTTTAGACTGATAAAAAATCAGTTTCATGCGTGCATTCTGCTTTATCCACAAGCCTCAACCAAAGGTTTAGGAATAGGGTTCCACCCTCAGTGAAAGTAGGTCGATTGAGAATCATTCCCTGGCTCACTGACAGTGTTGATTTATGCAGGGGATGCCTTTCTGCTAATTCGAATTAGTAGCTGATTCAGAGGCTAGTAAACTGTACAGATTCTAATGCCCAGGGACAGAGAGAACGCCTGTTTCCTAAACTCTTATTCTCAATACACACACTGCTTCAGGCATTACAGCGTCCAACAGGGCTAGAGGTGCCATAGCATTGGGCCACCAGGAAGCAAGAATTAAGGAAACAGAACACATCAATCATCCAAACACTCTAGGGACCTGTCCCATGTTCTGTGTCACTCCCAGTATGAAATGGAGACATTTTTTATAACACTCTCAGCCATTCTAAAGACAAGGAATAGGAAGAAACAAACTTGGGGTCAAAAACACTACCAACCAGGGTAGGAGTATCTGTGCACATCCTGGGCTGGTTTTGTGACTTCAGTTATTAGGTGGAATGATTGGGTGAATGTACTTGGGAAGAGATGAAGCACCAGAGAAATAGGAGCTAAGATGGAAATTCAACAACTGGAGAGCTGGGCTCAGGTCCTGTTCTGCCCAGTCCATGTAATGTTAGGCAGGCTAGATTCAGCCTGCGCGGCCTGCAGTGTTCTCAGCACTTTGTTCTCCTGGCTTCACAATGTCGACCAAGACTAGTGTCCAAAGTGGGCTCTCAATTCCTCTTGGCTTTGACACTCTAGTTCTGAACTGTCCTCCATTTCCCAGCTGCAGAGTTTATAGAAACAAGTGGTGCTCCTCTGAGAACCTCTCCGAGTGCTTGGGCTGACAAAGCAAAGCACAGCCAGAATGCAGCCAGCTCCAGCCTCCAGCATCCTTGACCATCTTCACAAAGGACGGGAGAGGAAGCAACATCAAAGAAAGGGGCCATTGTGAAAGCTTTTCTATTGATTGTCACTGTCCCTTTGAGTTAGACACAGACTTTGAAAGTAGGGCCATTGTCTGACCAGGCTCCCTGTTAGTGCACATTTTACCTGGACCCAACGGATCTCTTGTCTCCTATAACAAATGTTGTGCCCTACTGGGCAGCTTCCAATCTCAAAGCACACAGCTTCTTGCCAGGTGTGATCAGGTACAGTTCATAATTATGTCAAGAGATGGAGAAGGAATAGTCACCCTCTCCCTGGATTCCAACCAGCCTGCCTGGCACCCTGTGGAAGAAGGAAGGGCTCGCTGTCCAGGGTCATCATGGCCAAAAGGGCAGCTGGGTCCAGGGTATTCCCAGAGTGGGCTGAGCCCCTGGGAGGGCTGAGCAGAGGACGGCCCCATGACATGCAAGCTGGCAAGTCAGGGTTCAGGTTGTTGGTTCTAAACTCTTGACCATGGATGACATGGTGATATGACCTTGAAGCTGGAGTTTGGAGAATGATGTTCCCAAGATACCACATGGAAAGACGCATCAGCAGCCAACCTCGTATTTCCATCACTTTCCCCAGTCCTCTCCCTCTCCTTCCCTCCCTTCAAATGTATCTTCTTCTTCTGTTCAAAGAATCAGGGCTTTCTTACCATGAGGATTGGAGCAAAAAAGCAATTGCCATTCAGGGCTAAAACAACCAGTGATGATAGGGAGACAGACAGGGCTGGGAAGATGCAGCCATGAACACAGCACAGCAAGGCGAATGAGCACGCCTGGAGGGGAGCTGGGCTGTCCTGGAGCACCCTTGACCTGGTGCCTCTTTTTGAGGCCAAGCTACAAAGAGAACACATCGTCCTGGGAGAGACCTGCAGAAGATGGCATTCTCTTGAGTCCGCACACCTGCATTTCAGTCTGTTATCTGGGGTTCCAAGATTGAAGAAGGAGCTCTACGTATCCATTACCAACCAAATTATGTCTAACAACAGATTCCCACCTGTTTGTATGTGGTCACAGCCAGACCCAGCCCACTCAAGGGGGAGAATATGAATGGGACTCATTCATCCCAAGTTTCGCAGGGAAACGACCAGAAACATTTCCCCCATCACAACACCCTCTTTGGAAATGCTTCTTCATACCTGGCCACTTGTCAGCAGTCAGAAAGTGACCTTCAATCCCAAACAAGAATACTGTGTGAATACCAAAGTCTTTTTATATTTTGGCAAGAAAAAAATAAATAACAAAAATAACATGTACTGTAAGTGCCTTTAAGCCGGCAGAAGCACAAGCATTTGTGGCCAATGACCCATGCTGCTAGCAAAACAGAAACATGTTGTACCAGCATGTGCTACGGGCAGCTCAGTCTACGCTTTTGTTTTGAGGACAACTGGGTCAGAGAGCAAACCCCTGGGTTCTGCTGGTGCTACCTCGCTAGAAATGTGCCATGGCTCAAAATCAAGGAGGAGGTTTGGGCAAAACCACTTGCCTCACGACGGTGCTTGTCACAGCTCTGCAAAGCATGGGCAAGAAAAGAAATGTCCTTGCTTGGGATGCAATGTCCTTTCCCTTCTCCAAAGCCCCACGTGTGCTTGCCCTCATCATGAGCAAACTACCCCTCACTACAGGCACTTCTCACCTCTGCGGTCTTTCTCTCCTCTTCCCTTTCTCGCATCAGCTGTTCACTGAGGACCCAATTCCCCAACACCCACCTTTCACGCGAGGAAAGATGCTCAGCTTCCTTGCCCACAGCCCTGGATCTAGAGAAGGGGCTGGTGATCTCCTTGCAGAAACTTCATTGCTCCTCTAGATGCTTAGTTAGGCTTCAGCCTCTCTCGGAAGCCTTTGACTCCCATTCCAGTGGACCTTTGGTTTCCATTCCATTCATCCCTACCACCCTCTTCGCCTCCTGCTGGGGGCAGAGACCCACCCTTTCTTGGGCTTGCTCACCCCCTGAGGATGAGGAGACCTGTCTCAGAGGCCTGCTCTCCCACCGTTGTCCCACATAAACACAGCACCCCTCCTGCCACACGTCTCTCGGTGCCCTTGCATTTGTCTCTTTCTTTCCAGGAAAACTTCAGCTCCTCATCCTGCTCCATCATCCTGCTCAGCCATAAGAAGCAACTTCTCATCCATTCAGGTTTGGTCATGAGATTATAGGAATTCAGTCCCATCTTCAGGCCCCACTTCTAATTCTGGTTCTCTTGTTTCCACTACATCAGTGAAGGACATCCATGGATATGGCAACATCACAGTCCTGCCACCCCTTCCTGCCCAGCCTACACCCATGCGCGGAGTCAGTGCACACATTCCCTTCCTTTCCATATCACCCCATCTGAGGCCAAGCACACCGCACAGGTCTGCAAAGTGCCTACTGATGGCACCCTAAATATTACACATTGTGACTTCAGTCACAGACGTACCTCACAGACATATGAGTTCAGTTTCAGACCACTGTAATAAAGCAAATATTGAAATAAAGTGAATCACACACGTTTCGCTTTTCCAGTGCATACAAGTTATATTTACACTACATTGTAGTCTAGCAAGTGTGCAATAGCATTATGTTAAAAAAATTCATACCTTGATCAAAAACACATTTTATTTCTAAAAAGTATTCACAATCATCTGAGCCTTCAATGAGTTGTAATGTTTATGATGATGGAAAGTCTTGTCTCGAGGTTGATGGCTGCTGTTTGATCAGGGTGGTGGTTGCTGAACATTGGGGTGGCTGTGGCTATGCCTAAAACTAAGACAGCTGTGAGGTTTACCATGTCAATTGACTCTTCCTTTCACAAAACAATTTCTCTGTAGCATGTGATGCTGCTTGGTAGCATTTTACCCACGGTAGAACTTTCAACACTGGAAGTCATCCTCTCAAACCTACTGCTGCTTTATCAACTAAGCTTATGGAATATTCTAAATCCTTTGCTGCCATTTCAACAATGTTCACAGCATCTTCACCGGGAGTAGTTTCCATCTCAAGAAACAACTCCTTTGTTCATCCATAAGAAGCAATTCCTCATCCATTCAAATTTGACGGTGGGATTGCAGCAATTCAGTCACATCTTCAGGCTCCACTTCTTTTTTTTTTTTTTTTTTTGAGACAGAGTTTCACTTTGGTTGCCCAGGCTGGAGTGCAATGGTACAATCTCGGCTCACTACAACCTCCACCTCCCAGGTTCAAGCAATTCTCCTGCCTCAGCCTCCTGAGTAGCTGGGACTACAGGCATGTGCCAGCACGCCCAGCTAATTTTGTATTTTTGATAGAGACAGGGTTTCTTCATGTTGGTCAGGCTGGTCTCGAACTCCTGACTTCACGTTATCCACCCACCTCGGCCTCCCAAAGTGCTGGGATTACAGGTTTTCTCCTGCTATTTCCACCACTTATGTAGTGAATTCCTCCCCTGAAGTCCTGAACCTCTCAAAGTCATTTAGGAGGGTTGAAATCAGCTTCTTTCAAACTCTCGTTTATGCTATTTTGACCTCCTCCCATTCATCATGAATGTTCTTAATGGCATCTAGATGATGAATTCTTTCCAGAAGGTTAATCACTTTTTCCCTTTAAAGATACTGTTTCTAAGCTGTAATTAAATAAAGTCGTGACCATTTCTAGCTAGAAACCCTTACCTTGCTGTGTTCCTGAGCAGCTTTATGGGTTACATTGTTGCAAGAGGAGGAAAGCTTTGCTCCAGTAAGACGGCCACTTCCTTTGCCTGTTTGGAAACGGGCAATGGCTCCGATTGAACTTCTTTTTATTAGGCTTGAATCTGTAACCTCTGGATCCTAGTCAACAAAGACTTCAGCAGCCTGAAGGCCCCTGGAGGGTCAGAGGAGAGAAGCAGGGTGGGGGCTCAGTGTCCCGGCTCCAGAGTAGGCCACCTTACCCGAGCCACGTTCCAGCACAGCCCCTGGCACAGCAGGCACTAGGCCTCTGCTGTGTCCACAGACCCACACAGGTCACACCGTCTTCCTCACTCAGGACGGGTCCCCCTGCTCACACACCTGTGCAACACACGTCTTCCAAGAGAAACTCCCAATGTTGTCTTGTGGGGAAAAAATTATTGGAATGTGTGTGTGTGTGTGTGTGTGTGTGTGTGTCTGTATGGAAAAGTATAACAGAATTTTCACAAACTAACCACATATGCAAAACCAGCACCAGAGGAAGCAGCTCCTAGAAGCCCCTCACGGCCCCTTCCCAGAACTAACCCAAGGGGAACCACTCTTCCGACTTTTAACAGCAGGATTTGCTCAACCGGTGTGTACTACATCAAGGCAGTCACGCAGTAGGGGCCATTTCACTCATGCCTGCCTTCCCCAAAAGACCTTTTAATATAATCCATGCTGTTCCTTCTTAAGGCAACCCAAGTTTTAATTCCAGGAACAGTCATGCCAAAAGCCCTGCGTGGGGATTCTCCCTCCCACCTAGGCAAAAGCTGAATTTGCCTGCACTGGGGTCTTCCCGCCTCTCCTTGGAGGGGGGTCATGCCGGTGATGGCATTCTCACTCACAAAACACACAGACCAGAGCAGACTCTCAGAGTTGGTGCGGGCTTCCAGACCTGAAACCCAAGTGAGACTTTAGGGCCCTGTAGAGACTAGAACCCCTCGAGAGGAAGAAAGTGAATAGAAAATGCAGGGGCACCCCAGACAGGAAGCCTGAGCTTCATGGTGACTCCCCTCTTTCTTCCCTCCCCCTCTCACCCAGTCGTGCACTCTCCTTCCTGGACCTCTTCCTGCCACCATCCCTCCACCCCCTTGGCCAGTCTCTGTCCCCGCCCAGGTTCCACCTGACGCCAGGTGGCCCTCTGGCAGCCTGCCTACCACTGGGCCGCCTCGCCCCAGACCAGCCACTCTCTAGTCCACACTCCACAGTGTGCATGGAGGGATTTTTCTAACACAGAACCTTACCCTGCCACTACCATTACAAACATTAATAGCTCCACATGCCCCTGGCACGGCCTCTTCCTCCCCAGGCCACCCCCTCATCCTTCACACTCAGTCACACTAAGTTCCTTGGCCTGTGGAGAGGCCATTTTCTCTGCCGAGCACAGACTTCCTCCCTTGGGTCCCTTCATCTCTCAGTCCACATATGGACTCTGCAGCTTTCTCTCCACGCAGCCTCTGCTTCCTAGGGGGCCCCAGCCCTATGCCCACGAAGTGGCATTGTAACTGCTGGCCTCTCCGACTCTGCACACCGCCGGAGGGCTGGGATTCGATTTCTGTGCTTTGTTGCTTTTTCCTCCACAAAAATTCCTGATGTATACCTGATATGCAAAAAAAAAAGGCTAATTGAATAAATGAATGAATGAATGAATGAATGAACTGTCAACAACCCATCAAAGTAGATCAGTGCAAATCTATGCCTGGCTCTCTATCAGCTGCCCAATCAGACCTTACTCCACACACCCTCTTCCTGAAGAAAAATGCACCAATTGTACCAAAAGTTATCAGAGTGAAAACAGGGCCTTCGTCAATAACATAGAAAAAGTAGCAGCCTCAGGGTGGCTGCTGGTTTCTAAGAGGCAGAGGAAGCACCCTGGTGCTGAGACAGATGGAGGAGGATCTGCGTGATGATTTCCGCCCACCCAGTGTCCTCCCCGCTGCTCTCTGTGCCATACCCTTTAGGGGCTAAGGCTCTACGAATGCAGACAACAAGGAAATCACAAAGGATGACTGCCAGGAACAGGAAGTGGGTATAAAAATAGCTTCAATGGGACACAGCTGCCCCTGGACTGTGCAGCAGTAAGGGAGGAAGCAGGAGCAGACAGACGTGTGTATGTCCTGTGTGTTGTGACCAGCTGTGAATATCTGCCCCTATTTCTTTTCCTACAGTGTCTCCTTTTCAATTTCAGGAAGTAGGTCTTGTGGCCAGAGGTGGGGGCACCTGGGCATTGGCTTCCACCAAGAATGACATAAAAGAAGTTACTGTTTCAGCAAATGAATTAACAGCATCATAAATTTGTGATTCATGATTATGAATCACAAATGCTGCAAATTCATGACCATATTCAGAGATTGAGTGTCTCAGACGGAACACTGCAGAAATCACAGCCAGGCTATGGAAAACTGAGGGATGGCTGAGCAGTGGACTTGGGCTCTAAAGCAGCCCCGCTAGCTTCCCCAGCCCTTCGCCCTTCCCCAGCCCTACTCCCTTCCCCAGCCCTTCTCCATCTCCCAGCCCCTTCTCCCTTCCCCAGTCCCACTCCCTTCCCCAGCCCTTCTCCCTTCCCCAGCCCCTGCTCCCTTCCCCAGCCCCCGCTCCCTTCCCCAGCCCTTCTCCCTTCCCCAGCCCCTGCTCTCTTCCCCAGCCCTTCTCCATCTCCCAGCCCCTGCTCCCTTCCCCCGCCCTTCTCCATCTCCCAGCCCCTGCTCCCTTCCCTAGCCCCGCTCCCTTCCCCAGCCCCTGCTCCCTTCCCCAACCCTGCTCCCTTCCCCAACCCTGCTCCCT
>CAUYLG010058024.1:0-35759 GCA_963573385.1 Cacajao melanocephalus | reverse complement strand
TAGCCTGGGCAGTAGAACAAGAATCCTGTTCTCTCTCCCTCTTTTTCTTCCTCTTTCTTTCTCTCGTACATTCTTTTTTTTTCTTTCTTTCACTCTCACTTTCTTTCCTCTCTTTTCCTTTCTTTCAAAAAAAAAAAATATCAAGACTGATTTTCATGGCTGAGAGTAGGCAGAAAATAAAAAAGAGCCTCTTCTCTTTGGGGAAAAAGTCCCTGCCCTGGTCTCTGAGTAGTAAGGAAGCATGGCAACATTTTCGCTAAGAGGAAGAAGTACCTTTGGCTATGCAGAATAAAGCTGGGAATAAGCAGAGGTCTAATCTATTAAATTTAGATTTGACTGTAAGGTATTTCCCTTCTTTATCTCTGAAACTGTGTTAAATACAAGCTCTTGAGGCAAAGACAATCAATTACTGAAGTTTTGTAGTATGACAGAAACTGACTAAATAACAGGTTATAACAAAACAAACCAAACTAAAACAAGCAAAAAAAATAGGGGCTCTAAAAAATCTCCTGTAAACACTCTTTCTTCAAGTATCCACCTTAGGTAAAAGTATACTTCTCTGGACTGTTATTTCACCCATGAAGCATCTATATCTTTCTTGATCTTTGTCTTCAGCAGTAAGAAATTACTCTTGTAATTCATTCTTGTAATGGAGGCTTTCATTTGGGGCCCTTAGTGTCTTTTGTTCTTTCTCTACATCTATCACTCCTGTTAGCAAAAGATCTTTACTAACATATGTATTTTGGGGTAGGAATCAGAGCCTACAAATAATGTTATATTTTTAAATCAACATTTTAATATATTTTATTTTCTCTTAGAAAAAAAACCTTGAGGAAAGGATTTATATCTATCTTCTCCTTTTATCCTGATAACTATTAGCACATAGCAGGCATTAAATATATGTTACTTAAATACATTAATTATCAAGTTCAAAAATATAAAGTGATTCAAAACAGAGGAAAATAAGTAGAGAAAATGTTTGTGAAAAGGGAAACAAAATATGTTGATTAGCAGTAGATTTCACTTTTCTTCTGGTTGTTCTGATACTGCTACTAATTTGTTATTTTCACAAAGAAGGCTGGCAGAGGGAATTCGTTCAAACAGATTAGGTTGAAGAGCTTCAGTTTCTGTTTTTCTAAATGGTAAATGTGTACATGACAATCCGTTATCTCTTTACAAAATAGCTATGAAAGTGTTCGATTGAAAGAAATACTCAAAACAAACCAGATTTAATTTCAAGAATAGCAAATACTTCAAAACTAGCATAATGTCATAATATTTTTTGCAGAACTGAGATTCTGTGATTGTTTATTAGTTCTAGGAGTTTCTGTAATGATGAATGTTAAAACCTTTTTTAGTTCTCTACTAGTAGAGATTATTTGCATCCATACAAGTTATTACTTAATAATTCCCTAGCCATTTGCTTATGTTACTTTTCTTTATTTTTAATTACTAAAACCACATTTTCCCTCTGTTTGGGATTTGCTTATAACAAAATGATGCCCAAATCTGTAATGCCAAAAGTAATGATTTTTGTTTCTGGTTCAGGGAATTTGTTTCATAAATATCTTTATTGTCACCAGCATAAGATGTCAAACTTCAACACATATTGATAAATCTACAGTCTAAAATGCAATAAAACAATACTGCTGTAATTGACTTTATTTATAATATGTTCTAAGTATTTCATTATATAAAGAACAAATCTTATAAAGGAATAAAAATTATTTTCTGTGGCAACAGGAAAAACTACCATTTTTAAAGCCATCAGACCTTGTGAGAATTCACTCACTATCATGAGAACAACATGAGGAAAATCACCCCCATAATCTAATCACTTTCTACCAGGTCTTTCCCTAAACACCAAGGGATTACAATCCAAGATGAGATTTGGGTGGGGACATGAAACCTAACCATATTATTCCCTGCCTATCATGTTGTCATGGTTCACAAAATAATCATGCCCTTCCGACAGTCCCTAAAGGTCTTAACTCCTTCCAGTATTAACCCAAAAGTCCAAGTCCAAAGTCTCATCTGAGACAAGGCAAGTCCCTTCCACCTATGAGCCTGTAAAATCAAAAGCAAGTTAGTTACTTCCCAGATGCAATGGGGGTACAGGCATTGGGTAAATACACACATTCCAAATGGGATAAATTGGCCAAAATCAAGGGGCTACAGGCCCCATGCAAGTCTAAAACCCAGCAGGGCAGTCATCAAATCATAAAGCTCCAAAATAATCTTCTTTGACTCTATATCTCACATCCAGGGCATGCTGATGCAAAGGCTGAGTTCCCGCAGCCTCGAGCACAAAGCAAGAGCTCTGCTTTTATGGAGTCAGGATGTTCCAACCAGAAACACCCCAAATCTTGTTGTTCAAGGTTTTCATGGAGACTCTATTACTTAGGCATGATTAATGAAATCATTGGCTATCTATGATTAAGTCAATGTCTAGCCCCTCTCTCGTTTCCAAGTTCAGGTAGCTGCTGGCCTAACAGTTTCAACTCTCTAATCATCCCTTGGTCTTTTTGGCTACCAGCCCGTATCCTGAAGCTATCTAGAGACACTTGGCACCAGTTATCTCATTAATATACAAAAGGACACTCATCCTTCCTGGGATTCCAAGCATCTTAGAAGCTCTTGTGTCCTGACTGGTTACTGAGACTACCAAAAATTATACCAAAGGTGTTCCTATCATTTCTAACACTCAATAAGTTACAAGGCCTTTAGAAGTCCTGTGCCAGGAACCAGGGGCAGACAATATATAGCTTTTATTATGTCACAATAACTAACAAGTACACTCTAATTGGGGGCTGTTTAAATGGTTAATATTTTATAAGATATTGGAAATAACAGTGTAGTGAAAATCTGTTCCTAAATTGGATTTTTTTTCTTCCTAAGATAAATTTCTAAAGCAGATTCACTTGCATGCACCCTGGATGCTATCTTTTATTTTTCTGTATATTTTAAAACATGTAATATGACAAATTTTTGTCATGTTTTTTAAGGTACCTGTTTTGTTCATAGTGATGTGGGTTTTTTGGGGAAGGTTTTTATTTTTCTATTTTAAAATGCCTCTATTTATCACAGATACTATGCTAACCTATGTGCTCAGCATAGTATTATCATGAGAAGCTCAGACTGGGCATATGACAAGTTACAGTGACAACTGGAAGCCACCATTACTGCACATGGTCCTGGAGAGGTCAGAAAGAGTACAACCATCAAAACAAAGGGTATGGAGAAATAGAGAAAGAGGTCCAGGCATGGTGGCTCATGCCTGTAATCCCAGCACTTTGTGGAGGCCGACAGGGGCAGATCACTTGAGGTCAGGAGTTCGAGAACAGCTTGGCCAACATGGTAAAATCCTGTCTCTACTAAAAATACAAAAATTACCTGGGCATCATAGTGCATGCCTGTAGTCCCAGCTACTTAGGAGGCTGAGGCAGGAGAACGGCTTGAACCCAGGAGGTGGAGGTTGCAGTGAGCTGAAATCACTCCATTGCACTCCCATCTGGGCAACAGAGCGAGACTCCATTTCAAAAAACAAATAGAAAGACTTGTGTGGAAGGCATTGCTTGACAAGAAGCTTGGACACATGCAATGAGCCCATCAACTTGCAGCAAGAAATCAGTAGAAATGAATAGCCTGACTCAACTTCTCCCACTCTCTGGTCTTCTACCTGGACTCAAAACCGATTAAGCTCAATCTGAGGCCAGAAGATTAGTGAGCCTGTTCTTAAGCTTTAAAACAGAGAGAAGGGTGGAACGTGAATATGGAGGAGAAAAAAATATATAACACTAAGACCAACAGTCAGGATGTACACCATAAACTGGTATTAATTAGTATTTTGAGAAAGGAAGAGAGGGTTGTGATAACATAAACATTGATCTTAGGACTTCACTATTTCTTGGGTCAAAATCAGACTGGGTCACAAATAGCTGAATGTTTCCCTAGTGTAAATATTGCCTGTTGCTCTTCCCTCTTAAAAAAAAGACCCTTGTATAATGTAAGGTAAACAAATATATGACAGATATTAGATAATTCAGCAAGAAAAAAGGCACAAGATGACAATATATTAAATCTAAGTTTCGTAAGTATTAAAAATATTCTTATGCTATAACTGAGCCTATATTATAAAAATCATAAAATGTTTGTTTTACTTATTTTCCTTCTCTTTGTCCTTTTCTTTCTCCATACATGCTTGCTTGTACATATTCATTTCAGTCAATGGTAGTAACTAGTAACTGATTAATTTCATATCCTAACCCCCAAGGGCTGCATGCAAGATTAATGAACTTGTTTTCTTTTAAAGAGCAATGATCCTTAGGTCATACAGACCTCCTTGACAGCTTCCAATTTGATCCATCCAGGGACACAAACAACTTTGTGTCATTAAAGGAATCTCACCTCTTACATCTTTTATCTTACTCATAAAGGCCCCTAGTTATGCTCTAAGGCATGTCTGACTTAAGAGTTCTCTTCTGCCCTCTCACTTTGACCAAACTGAATAAACATTTCTTCTCTGTACCTAAGCACTGATGTGTCAGAGTTTGGCTTACTGAGCATCAGGTACACAAAACTAAATTTGGGGGTTCTAAAAAATGCAACAATAAATTTAGATAAAATACTTAAGTAAAAATAGATGAGTATAAACTCTTAGAAAAAAGCCAAGGGATAAATTTCTTGATCTGGGGTTGGACAATTTCTTTCTTAGATATAAAATCAAAAACATAAGCAAGAAAAAAAGAAAATAAATAATTGGATTATATCAAAATTAAAAAAAACACATTTTGTACTTTAAAGGATACTATCAAGAAAGTGGAATGATAACACATGGTATGAAAGACCATACTGTAAATGATATATTTGATTAGGCTCCAGTTTTCAGAATATATAAAGAACTCTTACAACTCAATAACAAAGAGAAAAGCTCAATTAAAGATTGAACAGAAGATACAAGTAGGTGTTTGTCCAAAGAAGATATCTGAATAGCCAACAATCACATGAATAATGGTCACTGTCATTAGCCATTAGGGTGAAATAAATCAAAACCACAGTTAGATAGCACTTCACACCCTGCAGGATGGCTATTATGCAAAAAACAGAAAATAACAACTGTTGGAAAGGATATGGAACAATTCAAACCATTGTACAATGCAGGTAGGGATGTAAATAGGTGCCGCTGCTGTGAAAAACAGTTTAGCAGTTCCTTAAAACTTTAAAAATGTAACTATTATATTACCCAGAAATTCTATTAGGTATAAACACAAATGAATCAAAACAATAATTCAAACGCAATCTTGTACACTAATGTTTATAGCAGTACTTGTTACAATAGTCAGAAGGTGGAAACAATTCAGATGTCCAACAACTAATAAATGGGTAAACAAAAGTAGTATATCTTGCAATACATTATTTTTCAGCCTCGAAAAAATGAAGTATATATTACAATGTGGTTGAATCTCAAAAAGAGTATGCTGAGTAAAAGAAGCTAGACATATAAAGAATCAGATATTGTAGGATATCCTTTATAAGAAATATCCAGATAGAGAAACATATAAGAGACAGACAGAAACAAATAGGTAATTGCCAGGGGTTGGGGAGAGAGTTCATTAATCTTGCATGCAGCCCTTGGGGGTTAGGATATGAAATTAATCAATTACTAGTTACTACCCTCTACTGAGTGTACTCATTCTTCTGTACTCATGAAAATATTTTGATAGAGGTGATTGTTACATAACATTTTAAATATACTAAAAACCACTGAATTATACATTTTAAAATGTTAATTTCCTATTATATACATTTTATATCAATAAAAAGATAAAAAGGGTATATTTCATAATCAAATTTTAAAATAAAATGAATACTCATGGTATAATAATTTTGAAAGATGTTAGCCATTGATATAAAATTGTGGTTATTACTTTAAAAAGTCATCTATTTCAACAATCAAACCATATTAATTGAAATAAACTTAATAAAATAAGTATCTTATTTTATCTTAAGCTTATTTTGCCCAAGATAAAATATTCTAAAGAATCAACAAAACATATATGCCAGAAGCTCCTCTTGGCAGGTTACCGTGAAAATAGTAAGTACTGCAAAGAGAAAGTACACATTCTACTTACTTAAAATGTCTTGTTAATGTTCATCAACATTTTCTGTCTACATACTTACTTTTATTACTGCCCTAACCCAAATTACTCCATTCTCTACTTACAAATCTCACATAAAAATAATCAAACCCTTAACAAAATTATGAGTACTACTTTACCAACTGCTGCTCCTTTCTCTATTGAAGTCGTATTCTGAATTATCGTAAGAATGTCAGCTCTGCCACTTGTTTGTCTGTCTATATCTTGTATACTTCTCCTTAATTACAGCATAAAACACTGAACTTAATGTAAACTCTCAATGAATTCAGCCATCTCTTTATATAAATCTAGCCTTTGATCAAACCTTGCTTGAAATGCATGAGAGCCAACACAATTGATAAATTCCATAAGTCTTAAGCAGTATTTATACAGAAGGTTATTTACTCAAAAACATTGCATTTTGACCATTATCATCTCTGAATCTACAGCAATGACTACTGAATTATTATTTAATGATATGCCCTCATCTTTTTCAGAGGGCAGCTGGAAAGAAACTTTAATTTAAAAAACATTTCCAGACCTGCACTCAAATATTTTGCTTATTATACTGCTCAAAATGCTTTATGCAGGTATTTCTAAAATAAATGGCTGATAAAAATCCACTGCCAGCATAAAATTGCCTAGCCCAGAGAAGTATGTGTATTTTCTCTAATTCTTCTACAGAATAACCAGAAACTCTTTTCCCTCTTATTTTGCCTTGGCTTGCAGTGGAAACTCAAAATTGAAGTAGTAAATAACAACAAACACAACTATTACTTTTCTAATTAATACTGTATCCTAATATCTGAAAATATATTTCATTTGTATTTTAATTGGTTAATAGTGAATGTACATGGGTATGACTCAGGTTTGGGACATAGAAAAAACGAAATCAACAAAAGACAAAGAAGTGAAAGGAATGAAATAGTAAAACCAAAAAGAAGGAAGGAAATGCATCAGCACATCACTACAAATACAGGAAGGTTATTATATCATTATGAACTTTACAACTGTTTAACAGCTTTTATTTAGAATTGTAGAATCAGTTGACTTTTGTGTAAATATTGTTTACTGCTTTCAGAAATGGAGTTATTGACTAAAAACCGTTATTATATAGATCTGTTTCTCAATCTAATACTATTCTCCACAGCTTTATTGAGCTACAGTACAGTTGACATAAAATAATAATGTAGATTCACATGCAATGGTAAGATACAATACAGAGAACGCTTCTGTGTACATTTTATCATTTCCCCAGTGGTAACATCTTGCAAAACTATAATATAATATCAAACCCAGATTACTGACATTATTAAAACCACTGACCTTTTTAGATTTCTGCAGTTTTACTGGTCCTCATTTGAATGTGTGTGTATGTGTATGTGTGTTTAATTTTATATGTATATGTGTATGTGTGTTTAATTTTATGTGTATATGTGTATGTGTGTTTAATTTTAATTTGATCACATGTCTACGCTCATGTGTCCATCACGACAGTCAAGATACAGAACAATTAATCATCACGAGGATCCCTCTTGCTCTTTTCTAACCAGCACACCTCTCTTTTAATCCTATAACCATGCCTATCCCATGAAACTTCAGAAAACCACTAAATCTACTAACCCGTTTGCACTTCTATAATTTTGCAATTTCAAAAATATTACATCAATAGAATAATATAGAATGTCAACTATTTGGATTATCTTTTTTCACTCAGGACAATTATCTGATCTTTCATCCAGAATTTCACTGATGCAGAATTCAAGAGGTTCATCAAATGCTATCAAGGCTGCAGCAAAATTTACTGATTGGTTTAGCTTTCTGGCTTCCATACTCAATTACACTTTCCTTTCTTTCTTGCCAATTGGTTACTACATTCAAGGTGATTTAATGTCTTTCTTTTTAAACCAACAGTTTTAGTTGTTTTAAGGAACAGCGTCACTTCTTCACATTGCAAGAAATAGAAGTCAATCTAGATCCTTTTCTAAACATTTGTACCATGTTATTCACCTTCTCAAAAGTACTCTCAAGTTCTTTTTTCTCTATCATTTTTATTATTTTCCCCCTCATCTTTTTTATCAACCCCCCAACACAAATACACACGGAAAATCTGGCTTTCTACTAATAAAAAATTAACTTTTACAAGCATTCCACAACATGACCCCCATGTAATTCATCCCGAAAGTTTCCTGGTGACTTCACTGCTTACTATCAGTGTGATCATGTACATATCATTTAACCTTTCTTGCTTCCGTTATCTCTTCTTAAATGAGGGTAACAATAAGAGTTTCCAAAGATTAAACAAAATGTGTTAAGTGTGTGTCAAGTCCTGCTTAACCCAGGCATGCAGTGAAATTAACCAGAAAACTAAATTCCTGGCAACATACGGTTTTCAGTCTAGTCAGAAAGTAAATAAACACTATCGACAAACCATGCTGGCAAACGGTTAAACAAATGCTTAGTCTTACTGGCACAAGGAAAGTAGTAAGCAGATGAATGAGACCTATGAGAACACTGGTTTCCTTCCATTTGGAGAAACTAATGCTTAAAATGAATATGGAATCACCCTCACAAACCCTATGAGATCTTTACTTTGCAAACGGCTTCCTCTATTTCTGCATATTTATGGTTAATAAATAAAAACAATGGAGAGCTTATTATATGACAAGCACAGTGCTCAAACTTATGCATGGGTAATTATTTCATTTTCACACTATGAGATATGAAGACATCATATATTCAATGAAAAATTTTCCAAAAGTCCCAGAGTTAAATGACTTCTTACTATTTTTAAAATTAATCCAGTTTTATATGGCTTGTATACAAGTTATATATGTGGGCAAAGCTGAATAAATAATGTTATAGTCACTGTCATGATGATGATAATACTGTTGGTATTCATGTATTTAATTCCACCTAAACAATGTCCTATAGTTAGTTTTACTTACATTGCAACAGATACCTGAAATTGTAGAATCCCCTGGTTCCCTCTGTTTTCTTGCTATGTCCTGACTGAAAATCACAGGTGCCTTGACTGATCTATGGCCCAGTCAGCTTCAGGGTTTTCTCAGCAGGCTTGAACCCAAACTGGACTCTCAAACATTCCTAGGCAGTGATAAACTTATCTAGGTTGTTGCCCAAAATACTGAAAGAAACTGACCATGGGCCTTAAGCCAAATTCCTTAAACTCTCATATAAACTCCATATCCTGACTTCCTGGCTGAGGATATACCTAGGTAGAATGTAGAACATCTCTCTCTTTACCTGTATGTTATCAGGATACTCTATTTTACTCTGAATGTAAGTTCCTCTAATAAATGCTTTGCACTGATCACTCCGGCATTTAGTGCTTTTTATTTTTTAGAGACAGGGTCTTGCTCTGTAATCTGAATATAGCTCACTATAACCTCCAACCCCTGGCCTCAAGTGATCTTCCTTCCTCGGCCTCTGAAAGTGCTGGGATTAAAGGCATGAGCCACCACACCAGGCTGATGCTTCTGTCTATGGAATCACAGCTGGCCCCAACTTTGGATGGTTTGGAGCAATCCCTTGAGGGAATTCCCCTGCTGCCACTTTTGGGGCAATGCCAGTGCCAGTTCCACAGAACGAAACAGATATTTATAAACATTCTTATTCTATGAAATCAGAGGTTTTAAGTGTAACTATTTGTGTTTATTTTTCAATTAAAATGCAAGTTGACCCCCAGTGTTACTTCTAATACTGATAAATTGGTAGTGGGATTTTTTTAGTTGTAGAGAATAAAAGAAGAAATTCCAAAGCTTGACTTAAGCTAGAAGTAAATCCCAACTTTTATTGAATAACTTTCTAAAACCTCATAAGTTAGAATTGGTACTTCCCTAAATTAGCAACACTTTCAGTCATAAAACTAAGGGCAAAAACATTTAGCTAAGCATTGCAGAAGCTCAGGAATGTTTAACTAAAAAAAGAAAGTCCATTTAAATTATATCCAACCCTAATTAAAATGGCCTCGAGATAATATAACATATAGTGAGGGTTTATAAGATTCAGTATCAAAAATAGAAAGTTACAGAAGTATCATAAGCCAAAGGAAATATAACCTAAATTATCATGAATGTAATACTAAGCTCGAGTTAAACTTTTTTTTTTTTTTTTAGTTTTAAGCCTAATTAGGAAAAGGTTCTAAAGGTGAGTACAAGTAATATTAACTTTTAATGACTAACTATAGTTGAAAGAGAAAAGAACTTGAATAAAAGTATGCAATTAAAGTATAAAATATACAATGAAAAATAATGTATAAAATATACAAATGGAAGGTAAAATCTGCCTAGCATGCCTTATAACTTTATTTGTTCACACACTGAATATGTAAAATACATCAAAATATTTGAAGAGAAAAGTTTTATCTCCAAGAAAGAGAAATATAAATCCGTTTTCATCTGGCGAAAATATAAAAAACAAAAACCAATTAAAAACAATTCATTGAAACATTTATTTTCCATAAGCTATGGGCCAGAAACAGTGTTTTGCAGTGATAATGCACTAAAGATGACTACTGAGGTTAGCCTGTGTAATGGCAAACTAAACAAATAATTAGAATAGTGATAAGTATATAACGTGAAGGAGATACCTGTAATGCAATAAAAGCATATCACTGGGAAACAGGACATGATCATTTTGAAAGAAATAAAATGGATCATGGATTTAGATATTATTCTTTGAGTAAGTAACATTTGTACTGAATCAGGAGGATTGGAAAGAATTAACAATAGCCAGCAGAGTTTGTTTCAGAGATTAACATATGGTTTGAATCACTGTATTTTTCCTGTGAGTCTTCACAACCAGATTATAATGCTTTTATAATTTATGGAGAGTTTGAATTGCTGTTTCCTATCCCCTTTTCACAAGTGAAGCCACAGAACCATCACCCCAGAAAGTTCTGTGAAATCAAAATTGTAGTTGAGATAGAGAAAAACACGGTGAATAAGTGGAAGAACGGAGAATACAAATATCATTCTTCCCTCTGCATATAAAGATTGAATTTTTACCTAATAAAAATTAAGGTAAAAGATAAAAAGTGCAGAAGGTCCTTAAGTCCCTCTTAGAATAAATACCTTAAGGTTATAGTGTCTTCTAAAGCCCTGATGCAAATGTGTCACGTTAACAAGGAGATCAGAAAGTGATAGTGATAGTGATACAGGGAAGGTGAGCCCTAAAATTGGGACTTAGCCCAGGGGGTTCTTGGGTTCATCCAGGGAAGAATTTAAGGGCAAGTTGGTGATGTTACATAGCAAATTTTATTGAAGTCACAGCATATAGCAAGAAATCACTGGTGAGAAATGGCCATCCACACATCTTTTCAAAGGGGGCTTAAACCCAACTTTAAAGAGGTGTTTCTAACATTTAGTAGGGCAACAAGAATAATAATAATCCAGGAAGATGATTCTCTTAAGATGGTTTTCTGAGAAACTTTTTGATAATATAATTTGTCTTTTCTGCCTTTCCCCAGGATTGTGGTCTCCAAGCATGATGAAGATGGTATTGTTTGCCTAGTGCCTTTAAGACCCCCTGGGTGACAGCCATCTTGAACAAGTGGCCATATCACTCTGGAGGTATTTTCGAAGTCTAAAGCAAGGAATTATCTCATTAATTAGTACTTTTATCACCTCAGAGGCTTTCTCTGTTCAACACGGACATGCTTCTACCCAGTTAGTGAAGGAATCTACTCATACCAGGAAGTACTGAGCCTCTTATCTTTAGCATATGGGTGAAATCCATCTGCCAGTCTTCTCCTGGGTAGCTTCCCATTCTCTGGGTTCTGGGAGGGAAAAGCTGTCCATGGAGGGGATTATTTTTAAGGCAAGTCTCACAAGCATTAACAACCTGTTTGATCATTTTTAGCAGATTTTTACCAAGAACAACCTTTGGCCAATTGATAGGTTTTATCTTTACTTAGGTGGAAGGCTTGGAGAAAGGATTTTAAGAACTTTCCAAAGCTGGTAAATGAAGTTTGCCATCCTCTGACTGTAGCCATCCTGAGGACTGAAAGGTGTATTACCCGAGAGGTGGCCCATTCTATTTCTGCAGGAGAATATTGAGGTTTATTTCTCTTATGGAGCCCTCCCACATAAGAGGGGCCTCAAGTTGATCAGAAACCTGGGGCTCTCTCAACAATTTAGCTGATTAGTTTGCCAACTTATTTCCCTCAGTTATTTCATTTGTCCCATTTTTATGTCCTTTACAATGTATTACTGCCACTTCCCATGGAAGGAAAATCAAGGATAACAGCCTTGTTAATTTCTTGATGGCATATAATGGGAAACCCATTAACTGTGAGGAAGCTCCTCTCTTTCCAGGTAGTGGCATGAACATGGAGGACTAGGAAAGCATACACAGAATCAGTATAAATGTTAACTGCTTTCCCTTTGTCTAATTCAAGCACCCCAATGAGGGCAATTAGCTCAGCTAGTTGAGCATTTGTGCCCAAGGAAAGAGGTGTTCTCTCAATAATATCATTCAGGATGACTACTGCACACCCTGCTTTATAGATCACTTGTTTACAAAAGAACTTTCATCTGTAAAGAGAGTCCAGCCTGGATTCTCCAAGTGGATTTGAGTGCAAACATAGGTTTCCAATACCATCTA
This sequence comes from Cacajao melanocephalus, assembly GCA_963573385.1. Classification (NCBI taxonomy): domain Eukaryota; kingdom Metazoa; phylum Chordata; class Mammalia; order Primates; family Pitheciidae; genus Cacajao; species Cacajao melanocephalus. The sequence goes on along the minus strand of CAUYLG010058024.1, from coordinate 22,998 downwards.
TTTGCAGTAATGTCCACACTCCCCAACTTCCTCTGGGAAGAAGGTGTATGTGTTTAGGGAGGGACAGGTTCTTAACTGGACTGCAGATTCCACTAATAGCACAGCTTGATATTTGAGGAGGCAACTGTTGTTTAGCCAGACTCCTCTTAGAAGATAGCAGTCTTGCCACATTATGTGGAGCATAAATGGTTAAGTTACTCCCCATGGTTAACTTAGTAGCCTCTGGTACCAGCAAGGCTACCACTGAAACGGCGCAGACGCAGGCCAGCCACTGTTCAGCTACCAAATCAAGCTCCTTGCTTAGGTAGCCTATAGGTTGCAGGGCTGGACCCTGGGCCTCAGCTGGAACTACAAGAGTCATTCCCTTCCTTTCTGAGACATAAAGATTGAATGTCTTCCTGTGGGAAGAGTAAAGGCTGGTGCCTCAAGCAAGGCTTGTTTCAATTGGTCAAAGGTCCTTTTAGCCTCTGGTTCCCAAATTAGGGGTGAGTCTTGGCTGCCTGAGTTTCACCTCATTAGGTGATATAAGAGACAAGCTATTTTATCCTACTCAGGCATCCATAATCTGCAGAATCCTGAAATGCCCAAGAATACTCTCAGGAGCTTGAGGGTTTGGAGGAGGGGAAAGGAAGAGATAGACTTAATCCTTTCTTCACCTAGTACCTGGCCTGTCATATTTGTAGCAGTTTACAGGGGAATCTTGGGGATTCTGGGGTTTATAAGCTTGCAAGGTGACCATTATTAGAGTCTCTGCCTTTTTCTTCTGTCTCTTTCACAGGCTTCCTCCTGATTCCTTTTGTAAAAGACTGAGATGGCCACCTCCAGGAAGTTCTCTAAAGTATTATCTGGTCCTGTGGCCTGTTTTTGCAGCTTTTTCCTAGTATCAGGGGTCACCTGAGTAATAAATTTATCTTTAAGGATTAGTTGTCTCTCGACTGAATCAGGAGATAGAGAGGTAAGTTTTACCAAGGCCCCTCTTAGCCTGTCCAGGAAGGTCGTGGGCTCTCACCTAATTCCTAGTCTATAATGGATATCTTGGAGTAATTGAGAGGCTTAATTCTAGTCCACTGTATGCTCTCCAATATGCACACCACACCTGAAAGTGTTTTTCATTCTCCCATTTCATCACTGGCATCCCATTTAGGGTCCTCCAATGGTACTGCTATTCTTCCAATTGTAAATGTCTCATCTCCTTCCCTGGCACTATATGAGATACAAAGCTCATCTCCAAAATTATCTCCCACTTGCAAGGCTGACTACTCCTCAGAGCTAGTCAGGGTTTGACTCAAAAGTAACATCAAGTCCTTCCAAGAAAGTTCAAATACTTAGGTTGCATTCTGAAAAGGATCTATATACCTGCCAGGGTCATCTAAAAACTTGCCAAGACCCCCTTTAATTTGCCTTAAGCCTTGTAGAGAAAACGGGACCTGGGCCTTAATGGGGCCATATTCATCAGGCATCTCTTGCAGGGGCATGTGTGAGACTGGTACCTGCCTAAAATGATTACTAGGATGGGGCAAGCTTCAGAGAGAACATGGAGATGGAGGATGGGGTGGATCAGAAGAAGAGGGAAGTAAATTCTCTGCTGAAGTCACCTCTGAGATTTGTTTCCCTAGTCCAATAGGGTTGCCATTTGCAGCCTTTCTTGAGATGGCTGCTAGGAGGGCTGAATCAATTGTAGAACGTCGGCAAAGGTCTGACTTGCCCTGCAAGGCAAAATGTCTTGCACGTATGGGACCTCTGATCATTTGCCCTTGCATTTACAGAAAAGGTCCAGCTGTAGGATAGTACCGAAATTAATGCTTCCCTCTGGAAACCAAGCTTGTCCTTCCTGCAAATCATAATCGGGCCAAACCTTGTGCAAATGAATATGAAGCATGTTTCTCTCCAGAGTCTGCGGGCCAAAAAAGTCTCAGTGATCCAGGATGCACTCAAGAAGAGAGCAAGCTGAAGATGGTTTGTTACCCATCTGAAAGAGAAAGGAAAAGTCATCCCATAGTTCCTTGCTCTCTTCCAGTGAAAACCCAGGATATGTGAGAGAGAGTAAAAAATGTATCCCTTTCTTTCTTCCATTCTTTCCTTCCCTCAAGTCTTGGCAGGCAGTAGCGGCACCACTCATGGGTGTGAGTATGACTTCCACTCATGGAGTGGAAAGTCTTAGTATGAATAGTCACACTTACCTATGCTGTGCCCTAGCTTTCCATTGTCAGTAACCTTTGGCTTCCCTAGACCTCATCTATGCCATAGAAGTGAGCAAATTCTCCATCTATAATATCTCCATCTATAAAGGTTTAATCAGCAGAAATAGTCATGCTCATTTGGGCTGTGCCCTAGCCTACTGCTGTCTACTACTGCTGTCTACTGAATCTGGGTTCCTCAGATCTAGTTTTCCTTCTAAGACTCCAAACCAAAGCTTGAAAAAATACACTGGAGTAATGCTAAGGTGAAGCTGTGGAACCAGATCTTCCTCAAACATGAGAAAGAAAAGGGAGTCCTTAAAAATTGAGGACCTGATCTAGTAAGAAGCCTACCAAGAAGAAAAAATTAATATCTCATATAAAAAGCTCCCTATATTTGCAGGATTATGTTGACTCTTAACATAGTGGAAAAAAACAACTGAAATGAAGGGGTTGGGGAAGGTGCTTGGGGTAAATCACCTCTTGCCCTATGTTAATGGGTTTCATCAACAGGGGAAGAAAACTCTCAATCATTACATTCTCCTTGCTTCTAAGAATAGACAGAAACCACACTGTTCTAAATTACACTTCTGATGACTGAGCCAAGTGCTCATTCTACCCAGTTACATTATCTCTGTGGTTTGCAACAACACCCTTATCTTTGTATATAAAGGAGAGGTGCCATGACAGCCACAAAACAAAGGAAAATGCGATAGGAAAAACTGCTGGTCCTAGTGCCGATACCCTGATGGGCTGTCGGGGACTGGAGTCAGTCCAGGGGCTTTTAGATAACACCGAGATGTAGCCTCAGCCAGATACCCTCAATTGCCCCAGGTCCTCCTTCTACTCCCATGTGACCGCTAGACCTGGAAAATGTAACAAAACCAGCATTCCCAACACCTAAGGGTGATGGGGGATTGACAAAGTCTTCCCCAGCAAGCTTCTCGTCTGAGACACGTAGAATCAGCAGCTAGGCTACTTGCTCTTAACTGGATGACAGAGGCCCAGTGTTTCATCTGTTTTTGGGAAATCAAATACAAAACAAGAAACCTCAGAAATGAAAGTGAAAGATGTCTGCTCTTACTCACCCTCCCACTGATCCCAGACAAGTGCCCAGAAATAAAACAGAATCCTTTTGGTGCTGCTTTGCCAGCTGGAAATCTCCACAGCTATCTGCATCCTTGTCTAGGCTTCCCTTGAGCTCCTGGGCTCTCTCTTACTTGGTCCAGCAGGCTGTGCTTGACTCATGCTACTGGCTCCGATACCATGCCAAATGTGGGACTGCGCTCAGTCCATGGCTGGTCCAGGTATGCCAGGACCAGCTTCTGTCTTGGGCATCAGTGTCCTGATGAAGAGAATGCAATGGCGCCTGAAAACTCAGCAATGCCAGCAACCACAGAACCCCAAAAGGTGCTACAACTTTTTCCCAGGGAGTCCCAAGGTCTGAGCCTCCAGGAAGTGCTCAGCTTTCATTTGTTGTTACCACCCACAGCTCAGTGAATGGTGGCGTGTCACACTGATGGTAGTGGCAGCCCATCTGGAATGGCCACTGTGAAGACCAGAAAGTGGGAGTATGTGGCATCCGGCAGTTTTTTTCACTCCTGTAGCTCAGTGAGCAGAAACGCAATAGCTCTTTTCAAACCCACAATTTTGTGGGTTCTGTGTTCTCGTCCTGCAACCAAGAGGAATGAGGTACGTGGATACTGGTGAGTGAGCAAGGCAGTGAGAATAAGAGTTGCTAAAAAGTTGGCTGCAGCAGGGAAAGCATGGCCAGGGCTGCATGCTTCACAGAGCTGGTGTGGCCCAGAAACAGGCAGGAGCCCCATCCTTTACCAATCTGTTGGGGTGGGAGCCCTGCACTCCCAGGAGTAGCTTCAGTCATCCAGCCATGGCTCTTGGATTCAGGCTTTCCTGCACTCTCAGGGGCCCAGGAAGCTCTCCTCACTCCACAGGCTCAGAATTGCCTGCTCCCACTCCCTGGCCTCTCTTTGCCTCCAGCACCCGCTCTGATTTCGGAGGAAAGTTGTGGCTGAGCCTGGCCACTGTCATGACCCAGCTGGGTGTGGTCACACTTGGGGCAGTGCTGACATACCAGCACCCTGCTTCCTTGGCCCCCTCTGGACTTTGGGCACCAACCAGTGTGAGAGGGAAGATGGCTGGGGAAGGAAGGCAGCTCAGTGTAGGCCTTCAGGCACCGCTCACCACAAACATCTTGGGCACTCTGGATGGCATATTGATGGTAGCAGGCAGGCAGATGCCTAGGAGGAAAGGTGCCAGTCCCCAGTGAAACCCAACCATCAAGCCAGGGAAGGCCTGAGGACTTGGAGCCTGCTGCCAGTTCCAGGTGGGGTGGCTTTATCTTGGCCCAACCATGGTCGCTTATGGACCAGTCATCACTCACTTCCACCCCTCTGAGCCTATTAAAACCCCCAGACTCAGCCAGACTCACACAGACATTTGGATTACCAGCTGCAGAAAGGAGCTAACCACTTCAGGTCTTAAGTTTTTGGGACAACCTGCCTGTGGAAAGGAGCTACCTACTACAGGTCTCTTCTCTGCTGAGAGGTGGACACCCGCCTGCAGAAAGGAGCTACCTACTCTGGGTATCCTCAAAGCTGTTCTGTCACTCAGTGAAGCTTCTCTCCACCTTCCTCACCCTCCAGTTGTCTGTGTACCTCACTGCTTCCGGACACAGGACAAGAATTTGGGACCCACCAAATGGCAGGACTGAAAGAGCTGTAACACAAACAGGATTGAAAAATGCCCCCACCCTGCTTGCAACATTGCAGATGAGAGTGAGAGAAGAGATGCAGCCCTGTGGGAGCCCAGACCTAGAGGTTTCCTGAGCCAGAACTATGACTCCTTCTTTGGGGCTCTGCAGATCCTGATGTCTCCAAGCTTCCAGGCACCACCTCATTCCCCTCATCCAGATGTGAATGCTAGCAGCATAAGCCACATGCAGTATATCTGGTCCAGCTGCAGCCTTTAATAAAGCCAGCACCTGTGGCAGTACCTGGAGCTGCCCACCCCACCACAGCAGCCAGCGTGCCTGGCTATGCACAGCAACTGGACCCTGTGCTTGATTGCCCACACGCCCTTCCCTAATCCACACCTGGCTTGCTCTTGGCAGGTGTGAGATCCAGACCAGCAGTGCAAGCCGAGTGAAGACTGCCAGGCTGAGTGGGTGGAATGAGCTTAGTAAGGGTGAGCAATGCTTAGGCAGAAGGCACTGCTAGCCACAGTTCCTGGATGGTAAAGTGACAAACCAAGGGTCCCATGACAACACTAATTCAGTCCTACCGTCCACAGCTTGACAAATGTGGGTGTGTGTCACCCAGCGTGTTTTTTTTTTTTCACTTCCATATCTCAGTGAGCAGGAATATGTTATAGTTATTTTTACACCTGCCATTTAGCAGGTTCTAGGATCTTGTCTCACAAGCAGGAGTAATGAGGTAAGCAGACACCAGAGAGTGAGCAAGGCAGATAATTTTTTTGAGCAACAGAAGCTCTTAGCAATGAGAGAAGACCAGAAGTGGGTAACCCTCTGTATGAGAGGGGGCCCAAAATTGGATACTTATCTGTAAGGCTGAGTCCAGGGTTTTTATGGGCTCAGAATGGGGGAGTTCATGCTAATTGGTACATGTGCAGGCCTGAAAAACCACCATTCAATTGACTTAAAGGCATTGAAGAAGTTTTCACTCCAGTTATGGATTCCAGCCAGAATGGGCAGCTCAGCTATAGACCAATGGAACATAACAGAGGCCTCAGAAATAATGCCACACACCTAAAACCATCTAATCTTTGACAAACCTGACAAAAACAAGCAATGGGGAAAGGATTCCATATTTAATAAATGGTGTTAGGAAAACTGGCTAGCCATATGCAAAAAGCTGAAACTGGATCCCTTTCTTACACCTTATAAAAAATTAACTCCAGATGGATTAAAGATTTAAACATGAGGCCTAACACCATAAAATCTATAGAAGAAAACCTAGGCAAAACGATTCAGGACATAGGCATGGGCAAGGACTTCATTACTAAAACAGCAAAAGCAATGGCAACAAAAGCCAAAATAGTCAAATGGGATCTAATTAAACTTAATAGCTTCTACACAGCAAAAGAAACTATCAATCGAGTGAACTGGCAAGCAACAGAATGGGAACATTAATAATTTTGTATTTATGTATATTTATATGCATACACACATAAATACACACACTACACAAATACACACACATGTATAAATACACACACCCAACACCAGAGTACTTAATTGTATAATGCAAACATTGACAGATCTGAAGAAAAAAACAGGTTATAATGGTAAGATGTTTCATTAACCCACATTCAATAATGGAGAGAACAACCATGCAGAAGATCTAGAAGCAAACATAGGACATAAGCAACACTATGGCTAAAGGACGTACCAATATATACACAACATTCATCAAACAGCAGCAGAATACATTCTCCTGAAGAGCACATGGAACATTCTTCAGGATAGATCCTATGTTGGGCCACAAAAAAAGACTTAACAAATTTAAGAAGATTTGAAATCACACCAAGTTTTTTCCAAATAAATGCAATAAAATTAGAAATCAATAGGAGAAGGAAGGAAAACTGGAAAATTCACACACATATGGAAATTATACAACAGTCTTGAATAGCCAATGGATTAAAGCATAAACCAAAAGGGAAACTAGAAAGCATGTTGAGACATATGAAAATAAAAACACAACATACTAAAACCTATGGGATTCAGCAAAAGCAGTACTAAGTGGAACTTTAATATGACAACATTAAAAAAATAGCAAATGTCTCAAATAAACAATCTTAACTTCACAACTCAAATATTATAAGAAGATCAACCTAAGCCAAAAATTAGTATAAGGAATAAAATATTTAATAAAGCAGAAATAAACAAAATGGAGAACAGAAAACTGACAGAAAAATATCAAAATATCACAGAGTTGTTTTTCTTAAAATATAAATAAAATTAACTGCAAGCTAGACTTAAAAAAAAAACAGCCAGAATACACAAAATCCAAAATGAGAGAGGAAACATTACAACCAATGCCACAGAAATATGAAAGAGTCATAAGAGACTTCTGTGAACAATTATATACCAACAAATGAATAACTTGGAAGAAATAGATACATTCATAGAACATACAGGCTACCAGACTGATTCATGAGGGAATGGAGAATATAAACAGATATATTAGTAAGAAGATTGAAGCAGCCATCCTAAACCTCCCACCAAAGACAAGCCCAGCACAAGACGGTTTCAATACTTATTTTACCAAACATTTAAGAATTAAAGCCAATCCTTCTCAAACTCTTCAAAAAATTGGAGAAAGCAACACTGCAAAATCATCTTTGACTCCAGAACTTCCCTACTACCAAAGCCAGATGAAGACCCTACAAGAAAACTACAGACCACGATCCCTAATGAATACAGATTTTAAAAATCCTCATCAAAATACTAACAATCAGAATTTAATCACATTAAAATGACAATGCATCATAACTACATGGGACTTAACCTGGGATGCAAGGATGATTCAACATATGAAAATCAATGAATATGATAAACCACATTAAGAGTACAAAGAATAAAAATCACATGATTACCTGAATATAATAGATGTTGAAAAAGCATTTGACAAAATTCAACATTGTTTCTTGATAAAATACTCTCAGCAAACTAGAAATAGGCGGAAATTACCTCAATCTAATGCCAGCCATATACGAAAAAACTCACAGGTAACATAATAAACAATGGTGAAAATCTGAAAGCTTTTCCTCTCATTTTAAGAACAAGGCAAAGGTGCCCACTATCACCACTTCAGTTCAACATAGGACTGAAAATCCTAGACAGAGCAATTAAGCAAGAGAAATAAAAGCCATCAAAATCAGAAAAAGAAAACCAAGTACAATTGTCTGTTCTTGGATGACATAATCTTATGTATAGAAAATGTTAAAGATTCTACACACAAGAAAACTCAGAAGTAATGAACAAATTCCCCATAATTGATAGACATAAAACCAACACTCAAAAATCAGTGGTGGTTGGGATGTTTTGTTTTGTTTTTTTGAGACCAAGATTCACTTTTGTCCCCCAGGCTGAAGTGCTATGGCATGATCTTGGCTCACTGCAACTGCCACCTCCTGGATTCAAGCGATTCTCCTGCCTCAGTCTCCCAAGTAGTTGGTACTACAGGTGTGCGCCACTATGCCAGGCTAATTTTGTATTTTTGGTAAAGATGAGGTTTAAGCATGTTGGCGAAGCTAGTCTCGAACTCCTGACCTCAGGTAATACACCGGCCTCAGCCTCCCAAAGTGCTGGGATTATAGGCATGAGCCACCGGGCCTGGCATAAAAATCACTTGTGTTTCTATATAGTAATGATGACTAATCCAATAAGAAAACTGAGAATAAGGACCTCATGTACATTAGTATCAAAAAGGAAAAAAATACTTAATAAATTTAAGCAGGGAGATGAAAGATTTGTACACTGAAAACTATAAAACATTGATGAGAGAAACTGAAGAAGACACAAATAAATGGAAATAAATTCTGTGTTCATGGCCTTGAAGACTTTATATAATTAAAATGTTCACATTACCCCAAACAATTTACAAATTCAATCCAATCCTTATCAAAATAATAGCAGCATTTTAAAAAGAAATAGAAAAAAAGGCATATGAAACCACAAAGAACCCTGAATAGACAAATTTTGAGAAAGAAGAACAAATTTAGAGGCTTCATATTTTATGGTTTCAAAACATCATGAAACTACAGTTATCAAAACAGTATGGTAATGATTTAAAGACAGACCCATAGATCAATGGAACAGAATAGAGAGTCCACAAGTATATGTTCAACTCATGCTTGACAAGAGTGCCAAGACTACAGAATGTGGAAAGAATAGTCTCTTCAGTAAACAGTGACAGGAAGTATGGATATTCACATGCAAACTAATGATTTTGAACTCTTGTGTTGCATTGTACACAAATATTAAATCAAAACAGATTAAAGAATTAAACATAAGACTGAAATTGTAGAAATACTATTAGAAACCTAGGGGGAAAGTATCAAGTCATTGGTCTTGGCAATGATTTCTTGCATGCGACATCAAAATTACAGGCAATAAAACCAAAACTAGACAAGCAGGACTACATCAGATTAAAAAGCTTCTGCCCAGCAAAGGAAACAAATAGAGGAAAGGAAGCCTTTGGAATGGGAGAAAATATTTGCAAACTATGTATCTGATAAGGAGTTAATATGCAAAATATGCAGCCAACTTTTTCAAATCAATAGCAAAAACAAAAAAAAAAGGAAAAGAAAAAAGAAAAGAAATAATTAAAAGCGGGCAAAAGACTTGAGTAGACACATCTCCGAAGAAGACATAAAAATGGCCACCAGGTGTAGGAAAGGGTGCTCAACACCAGGAATCATCCAGGAAATGCAGATGAAAGTCACAATGAACTATCACCTCACACCTTTTAACATGGCCATTATAAAACAAACTAACAAACAAACAAACAAAATTCAACTGTTGGCAAAAATGTGGAGAAATTGTAACCCATTATGCACTGTTGGTAGGAATGTAAGATGATACAGCTTCATAGAAAACCAGTATGGATGTATCTAAAAAGACAAAAAGAGAACCATAATGTGGTACAGCAATCACACATAAAGGCATTTTTCCAAAAGAATTTAAATTGGAATCTTGAAGTGATAGCTGCACTTCAATGTTCATTGTAGTATTATTTACAGCAGTCAAGAGGTGGAAATAACTTATATGTCTATAACACATGGTATATACATACACTGGAATATTATCCAGCCATAACAAGAAGAAAATCTTGTCATATGCTACAACATTCAAGAATTTTGAGGAAATTATGCTAAGTGAAATAAGCCAGACACAGAAATGCAAATGCTGCATGATTCCATTTACATGAGGTATCTAAAATAGTCAAACTCATTGAAGGAGAAAAAAGAATGGTGGTTGTTATAGGCTGTGGGGAGGGGAAATCAGGAGTTGCTTTTCAAATGGTATAAAGTTTCAGTCACGCAAAGTAAAAATGTTATAGAAATCAGCTGTGCAATACTGTGTTTATAGTTAACAATACTGTACTGTATGTTAAAAATTTTGTAAAGTAAGTAGATGTCATATTGTGCTTAACACAATAAAAACTTTAAAAAATGATAGGAAATAAGGCCCAGTAATAGCCTTACTACTAAAGTAAGTAGTAGTATGTGCCTGTCATGCGTGCCTTTCACATCTTCTTCTACCCTAGGTCTTTTGTTAGTACAAAAAATTTCAGCTTCTATAGTAACAGCTCTTTCTCTCGTAAATTGATGTTCACTGACACTTCAGTGATGATGGCAAATAGATGAAATTCAGCACCTAAAAAATTAGATGTGTGGAAACACAAAGTGATAGTCATGGACTACAAAAATAAACAATGTTAAGGACCACAACTTCACCTAAAAACAAGTGTGTGTTCTTGCAGATGTCTAAAGTTTAGTGTGAGTTGCTCCCAAAAATAAAAAAATTTTAAAAAGCGTTACTCCTTCTCTTTTCTCTTGTGAGAGTCTTAGAGTTAGGGCAGTGTCATCTGCTACCTTCTTTTCTTCCTGTTTAAATGACTGGAAAGGACCATATGCTCACTACAGAATAGTGTTATTTTTCAAATAAATCTAAAACTAAAATCCTATACTTCACTTAAGAATGCCATATGATAGGAATGATTTTACTGGTAAGACTACTACAAAATCAATCAATATAGGGTGATCATAAATTACTAATCTTTAACTATTCTATTTTCACCTGTTATTTTAGTAGCATGTTTTGTATCATAACTGGAAAGTAGAAGGTAATAATATTGCTGAAACATAGTGAAAATCATCTCAAGAATAAACAAATAAAATGAAGAAAAGAAACCACAATGCCTTGTAGCAGTGGAAATTAAACAGGAATCCTTGAAGGTGTATATATTTTTCAAAATTTTTTCATAATGTGTTTAAACTTACTTGGGGAGGCAGTGTGATGCAGAGGAAAGAATGCACACTGCAGAATTTTGCCTTTTTCTAGCTGTCAGACCTTAAAAAATCCAACGAATTTTCATATCTTCACAGAATAGGAATATCATCAATGACAGAATAGGAATATTTTCGGCTAATGGATCACCTTGCTGTGAGAATTACAGATTATTTTGTGTATTGTCCACCTGCTGATATATATGTGTCTCAGAAACACAGAATTAAAAATGTATAATTATTCAGTAAATTACAGCCACTATTACGGTCACAATCACGATATATTGTTTGTATGAAGAGACTTGCCCATTAACAGTTTTTCCTGTCCTCACTCTCTACACTTTCCCTAAACCTGCAAAAGACCCTTTTTCTTTCCTTGAGAAGCTAAAAGCTGTCAACATTTAAAGAAACACTTGTCACTTCTCTTTGCTCTCCTATTACATAACCTCTCTCAGTCTTGGTATGTAGCTAGACGCAGTACATCTAAGTAATCCTCCCTGACTCTAATACTGTCTCACTTGTCTGTCTTTATTAACTCTCAGGGGCAGATGACTGGTTTGTTTGGCCTAAAATTTATACAGTTTGGTTGTTCTTTTTAAGAAAGAAATATAAAATTTTAAATACAAAATTAATTACATAGAGAATGTTTATACTGTGAAAGGTGATCACAACAAATTTGAAAAAAACTGACATGTATCTTCAAAAAACAGTCCCAGAAAACATTTTTATTAATTGATTGCTCAAAACACCATTCTCCCTACAATTTTGGCTGCATATTTCTGATCTTCTTTTAATAAGACAGAGATTTTTTATCCTTTCTAGAGATAATGAGGACTCATTTTTTTCATGAGCATAGTGTGTTTTTGTTAATGAATGGTATAAACATGTTATATCAGGTTTGCAACTCATACTGATAGTGTCATTTAATGTTTAGGATTTTTTTTTTTTAATTTGGGGAACTCTTTTATATGAATTGTAAGAATTCAGTGTATTTTAGGTTTTCTTCTTCCTAAAGTAATCCTAAATATTATTTCAAATAATGATGTTCATTAACCAGTTTGCTGTCAATAACTCATTTCAGTGGCATAATGTTCTATGTTATCTGTGTTGATGTCAACATTTCTAATTAAACCAGCAATAAATTTAATTATATTTCAATGCAGTTCATATAACTCACTCCTCTTCATTGACTCATCAGACAAATACAAGAGTTTCTTCATTACTTCTAATAGAACTTCATCTCTTCCTGTTATTACTATTTTGATTAACAATCTGAATTTTAATTACTTTTTGTTATATTGTTTCGTTGTATTATTTCTTGATATCATAATTATTTCTATTAATCCAATTCGACACTTTTTATTTTTCTGTAATTTGTTTTGTTTTAAAGATGAATATGAGAAGAGAAGATAAAATTTAGGTATTTCAAATCAGGAACCTATTGTTTATACTTGTTTTATCAAGACTTATTAAAAGGAAACATTTTCAAATTGTGGATAAAATAACATACACCCAAATCTACTACTCTTTAGCCATATCTTGAACATGTGCATAGATCTCCAATATAATTGGAAGTAGGCATGTGTGGAGAGGGATTCATAGAAGAGATAGTTGTCTTAATAATATGTCATGATGTATTACTTTTGTGTCTTTTATAAAGAGCACAAAAGCATTTTGCCAGGCACCCTTTCAGTTCTTAATGTTTAAGCCTGGTTCCTTAGTTTCACGGTAAATTTCCCTCTATTGCCTCTATCATTAAGACTTCAAAGGTGGCCCTATATCTTACATCCTAAAATAATATGTCTTTTCTGTCCTGCAAACTTTTAAAGCCTTCTTTCAGTCCTTTTCTTCATAGCCAAACTTCCCTAGACAACAGTTTTCTAATTCATTACAATGTCTTCTGATCCTGACTCTACATATTAAACTGAACATACGAATTTTAACAAAGATCTCCTGCTTAGAAAATACAATATACTCTTTTTCATGTTCTCTAATGATGCTTTAGTATTTTCTTTTTAGTTGGTGTTATTGGACTGAGTATTTGTGTCCCCCAAAATTTCGATGTTGAAATCCTAACTCCTAAGCTGATGGTATTAGGCGGGGGACAGGAGGGGTTTGAGAAGTGTTTAGGTCATGAAGTTTGAACCCACATGAATGAGATTGAACTAATCTCTTATAAAAGAGATCCCCATAAAGCCCTCTTTCTTTTTTCCCACCATCATGTGAAGATAGAACAAGAAGTTGGGAGTCTGCAACCTGCATGAGGACCATCACCCAAACTTGACCACGTTGACATTGTAATCTCGGATTTCCAGCACTCTCACTTTGCATGTACAGCAATAAATAAATGTTTGCATTTAAGTCACTGAGTTTATGGTAATTTTTTTAATAGCAACCCAAGCTGAATAGCACAGTGGTTATTTTCTTTTTCTTCTTAAAATTCTGACTTCCTTTAGCTTTCTTCACTTCCCTACTTTCCTTCTGGTCATTTCTTCTTGGTTACACTTACTGACTTTTCTTCTGCTGCTTTTCTTCAGATGTCAGTATCTCTCAAGTCTTTTTTCCTTGTTCTTGTCAGTTTCTCACTCAAAGATCTCTCCCCATCCACACTTATGGTATACCTACTTTTTGAGAAATCCCTGAATTACACTTCTAACCCAAACTATTAGCTCCAGCCAATTTCCCTTTAGGTATTCAGAACTCAGAATATCCCCAAATGAATTATTCTCTTATTAGCTTCTTTATTTTGTGTCTCAGTGAACTACATTATCATTTAAAAATATGTTCCAATATAGAAATAACTGTGTCTTATTATCTTTCTTCAGCCATCATTTTTGGGGTGAGGGGTTCATAAAGACATCTCTATTCAAAGACATAAAGATTCTTCTCTCCTGATCAATTGAAAAATAAATATGTTTGAAAATTTATATTGGGACTATTTTCTTATTTACGTGAATTAACTTTCACTTTCATACACTGTGTAAAATCAAAATTTTCAGTGAAAATCAGAGGAATAGTTTTAAGCAAAAAGATACTTTCTAACATAACAAGTAAGTTCTCTGTCAGCTACATCCAGCTCTGAGCTGATAGTCATAGGCCTCCCTGAAACGCACCTGATCTATCATGGCTGCAATCATCACAGGCCTTGCATAAATCCTCTAAGAGGAGCCAGGAAACGAACAAGATGTCCGTGCTCTACAGTACATAAAGGTCAAGTCTCTATCTTCACTTTTTATTTACCCAGTTTCTTACTGGCTGCCACATATCTTGGGCTGACAAATTACAGAGGAAAGTAGTCACCCTCAATACCCAGGTGAAAAAAAATAACTGGAGCTCAGGTAATGTGGAATGTTTTGATGGATTGCACATATAGCTACTTTAGTATTAGACATAAGCAGGTTGTAGGATTATAAGGCCATGTTGAGAAATACATCACCCAGAAAATAATTAATTCTTTATTTGAATATGTTCTAAGATATCTTCCTAACACCTTATGTTTATAATGAGGACTATTTCCTTAGCATACTTACTGAAACACAGGGAAGGCTGGATTTGCCATCTTGCCAATTCCAGGTGAAAAATGTCAAAACTCTCTCTCTCTCTCTCTCTCTCTCTCTCTCTCTCTCTCTCTGCATGTGTGTGTGTGTGTCTAGCAGTGTGCATTTGTGGAAGGGAATGTGTTGAGGGAGAAAAGGAAGAAGGGAGAAAGAAAAAGGCAGTATCTGGGGGGCAGGGGAGGTGGCTAGGATGGCTGACTAGAAGTAGCTAGGGTGTATGGCTCTCACAAAAAGGATTGGATGGGACTAGTACATAACCTTCAACCGAAACGTTCAGGTACAAGCAATGGGACTAACCAGAGAATCAAATCTCTGTTCTTGACCCATGGAGAACAGAGAAAAACAAGGCAGGACGACAGCCCACCCAGGAGCAACATGGAGCCAGGGGAACCTCTCCAGCCTAGGGAAGTGGTAAGTGAATGAGTGACTCCAGGAAACCATGCTTCTTCCATGGATCTTTGCAACCCTTGGGTCAGGAGATCCCCTCACAAACCCACTCTACCAGGGCCTTCAGAGGGACACACAGAGCTCACAGAGCTATGTGAAGGCTTGGCAGAGCAGCCACTCAGGCACACGCAGAGCCCCAGGAGCCTTAAATATCCAGGCTTTCTGGGCTTCCTGGCAAAAGTAGCTACAAGTCCAACAAACAGGGAGGTTTGACCCCTGTACATAACTCCAGGAAAGGGGCTGAATCCAGGGGGCTGTGTGGCAACAGTCTGCAGGTCCCACTTCCACAGCACCTGATAAGACTCACTGGCTTGGAATTCTAGCCAGCCAGTGGTAGCAGCAGTGTACCTCCCTAAGATAGAGTTCTCAAGGGGAGCTGCAAGCTGCCATCTTTGCTATTTGGGTGACTTAGCCATTCCAGCCTTTGGTATTTGGAGAGTCCAAGTGACTGGGGGCAGAAATGGTCTTCCAGAACAGCATAGCTGCTCTACTAAAATGTAGCCAAACTGCTTTTTTAAGTGGGTCTCTGATCCCATTCTTCCTTACTGTGCAAGACCTCCCAAACAGGGTCTCCAGCCACCCCACCAGTGCGCTCTAGCTGACAGAGATTTCGAACATCCCTAGGACAGAAATACCAGATGGTGGGGCAGACCACCATCTTTGCTATTTGAGTGACTTAGCTGTTGCAACCTTTGGGCTTTAGAATGTCCAAGGCGACCAGGGGCTGAAGTAGAACCATAGTATATAGCACAGCTGCTCTATGAAAATGTGGCTAGAATTCTTTTTAAAGCTGGTCCCCAATCTCACTCCTCTTCACTGTGTGGGACCCCCAGAAGGGGTGTCTAGCCACTTCCTACAAGTGCTTTCAAGCAGCAGCATGCCCTTATTTCCCTGTCAGCAAGCTGCAATCTTTGCTGGTTTGCAGCCTTCACAGTTGATACCTCCAGGTACTGGAAAATCTGAGGTATCTAGGGACTGGACTGAGCCTGCGGCATACCACAGAAGTCCTACAAAAACCGTCCATACTGTTACATGAGTGCCCATTCCCATATCTCCGCACCATGCATGTCCTCCAGGCCTTGGCCTCCAGCCAACTGCTGCCAGAGCTATTGAGCCAGGAGCAGCTCTACAACTTCCTGGACACAGTCCCTCAGGGGCAACTGAAAGCCTCTCTGCCACTGCCTCTGCAGTGGAACTGCCCTTGCTACACTCAGACTAATGAAGTATCAAAGAGACCCTAAGTGCCTTATCCAAATCTCCGACAAGCTGCAGGCAACACAAAGAGAGGAAGTCAGTCTGTTTCCCACAGGTCCCACATACTCCCCACTGCTCATAACGAGACATAAAGCTTTGGCTTGGGCGCACAGCACAGACACTTCATCCTGGACTGACTGTACTGAGTGATTGCTGACCTACATCTCCCTGGGGTGGAGCCTCCAGAAGACAAGCAAAAGACCCTTGGCCACAACTACTACTAAAGTTTCTTCTGCTGCTGCCTTAAGGTTGGGGTAGGAACATAAATGCTAAGATCATCCCAGAGTTGCAATGGGCAGCCCAGGGGTGCCAAGCTAATATCTTCAGACAGTACTCAAGGCGGAGAAGAACTCAGTTTCAGAGCATTGAGAAGGAACACAGCTGTAACTGTAAGGAAACACAGGGAAGCCACACAATTAAGCAAGAGTCTACCAACTGAGCAATATGTCTAAGTGTCCAAGGCTTCAGCCCTCAAAATACCTTGCTAACACACCCCCTCCAAAATGAAAAACAAGAAATCAGCTTCAAATAAAGGCCATTTACAAAGCCCTGGCCTGGTGAAAACATCCAGAAAACGAGTCTGTTGACTGTATTCAATGTATACTACAGTTAAAGGAACATCCACATACAGAGATCACAAAGAATCAACACACGAACTCTGGTAACTCAGATGGCCAGAGTATTGTATGTCCTCCAAACAAGTTCATGAGTTCTCCAACAAGAGTTCTTAATCAGGCTGAAGTGGCTGAAATGATAGAAATAGAATTCAGAATACAGATAGAAAAAAAGATCATTGAGATTCAGGAAAATGGCAAAACCCAAACCAAGGAAACTAAGAATCAGAATAAAATAATAAAAGAGCTGAAGTACACAATAGCAGGTATAAAAAGATCCTGATGTATCTGACAGAGCTGAATAACACAATACAAAAATTTCACAATCCAATAACAAGATTTAACAGCAGGATAAACCATGCTGAGAAAAGAATCTCAGAACTTGAAGACTCGCTCTCTAAGACAGTCAGAAAAAAAATTAAAAAATAAAAAGGAAAGAAGAAAACCCCTGCAAAGTATGGGATTATGTAAAGAGGCCAAATAGAAGAATCATTGACATCCCTGAAAAGGTGAGCAAACAACTTGGAAAACATATTTCAGAATATTGTCCATGAGAATTTCCCCAAACTTGTTAGAGAGGCTAACAGTCAAATTTAGGAAATACAGAGAACTCCTGCAAGATTCTACCTAAGAAAATCATCCCCAAGACAGATCATCATCAAATTTTCCAAAGTTGAAATCAAAGAATGTTAAAGGCAGCTAGAGAGAAAAGGCAGGTCACTTACAAAGGGAGCCCCATCGGGCAAAAAACAGATATCTCAACTGAAACACTAAAAGCCATAAAAGACTGGGGACCTATATTCAACATTCTTAAAGAAAAAATCTTCTGCCAAGAATTTCACATTTAGACAATCTAAACTTCCTAAGCAAAAAAGAAGTAAGATACTTTTCAGATAAGGTAATGACGAGGGAATTCATTACCACCAAACCTGCTTTACAAAGAGACTTTTAAAGAAGCATTAAATATAGAAGAAAAAAAAACTTGCTACCAGCTAATACAAAAAAACACACTTAAATACACAGACCAGTGACCGTATAAAACAACCACACCAACAAGCCGAATTATAACCAGCTAACAACACAATTAAAGGATAAAATCCACACATATTGACAATAATTTTGAATGTAAACGGGTAAATGCTCCATTAGAAAGCACAGAGTGGCAAGCTGGATAAAAAAGCAAAACCCAATGGTATGCTGTCTTTGAGAGACCAATCTCACATTTAATGACACCCATAGGCTCAAAATAAAGAAATAGTGAAACATCTACTAAGCAAATGGAAAACAGAAAAAAGCAGGGGATGCAATCCTAGTTTCTGGAGAAAAAAAAAAAAAAGAAAGAAAAAGAAAAAACCAGACTTCAAATCAACAAAGATTAAAAAAGACAAAGAAGGGCATTACATAATTGTAATGGTTTCATTTCAACAATACCTAAATATCCTAGATACATATGCACCCAACACAGGAGCACCCAGATTCAAGGCAAGTTCTTAAAGACCTGCAAAAAGACACAGATTCATAGACTCTCAAAAAATAATAGGAAACTTCAACACTCCAATGAGAGTATTAGACAGATCAGTAAGGCATAAAATCAACAATGATATTCAGGACCTGAACTCAATACTGTGCGAAATGGATCTGATAAATCTCTACAAATCTCTCCACCACAAAACCAAAATATAAATTATTCCTTTTGCCACATGGCACATACTCTAAGATTGACCACAGAATCGGACACAAAACAATCCTCAGCAGATACAAAAGAGCCGTAATCATACCAAACTCACTACTGGACCACAGCAAAATAAAAATATAAGTCAAGACTAAGAAAATCACTCAAAACCATGGAATTAAAAGGAAATTGATGAACATGCTCCTGAATAACTTTAAGATAAATAATGAAATTATCAGAAATTAAGAAGTTATTTGAAACTAATGAGAACAAATATGCAACATACCAGAATCTCTGGGACACAACTATGGTAGTTTTAAAAGGAAAATGTATAGCACTAAATGCCCATATCAAAAAGTTAGAAAAATCTCAATTAATAACCTAATGTTACAACTGAAGAAATTAAATAAGAACAAATAAACCCCAAAGCTACCAGAAGACAAAAAATAGTCAGAAAAACCATTCAAGGATTAACTAACCTATGAGTTGGTTTTTTGAATAAATGAATAAGAGATATAGGCCACTAGCTAGACTAATAAAGAAGAAAAGTGAGAAGATTCAAATAAACACAATTAGAAATGACAAAGGCAATGTTATCACTGACCCCCAGAAATAAAAATAACCATCAGAAACTACTATGAATACCTTTATGAACACAAATTAGAAAACCTAGAAAAGATGAATAAATTCCTGGACATATATGCCGGCCCAAGGCTGAACCAGGAAGAAATTGAATCCCTGAACAGACCAGTAATGAGCTCCAAAACTGAATCATTAATAAATAGCCTACCAACCAGAAAAAAAAAAAAAAAAAAGCAAGCCCAGGACCACACAGATTTATAGCCAAATTCTACCAGATCTACAAAGAAGAACTGGTACCATTCCTAAAGAAACTATTCCAAAAAATTGAGGAGGAGGGACCCCTCCCTAACTCACTTTATGAGGCTAGCATCATCCTGATACTGAAACCTGGCAGAGACAAAACAAAAAAAGAAAACTTGAAGCCAACCTTTGTGAACATAAATGCAAAAATCCTTAAATTGAAGTAGTAATAAATAGCCTACCAAAACAAACAAACAAACAAGAAAAACCCCAGGACTAGATGGATTCACAGCTGAATTCTACCAAATATACAAAGAAGAGCTGGTACCATTCCTAATAGAACTATTCCCAAAAATTAAAGAGAAACTCCTCCCCAACTAATTCTATGAGGCCAGCATCATCCTGATAGCAGAAACTGGCAGAGACACAACTAGAAAATTCCAGGCAAATGTCCTTGATGACACTGATGCAAATATCCTCAACAAAACACTTGCAAACCAAATCCAGCACCACATTAGAAAGCATACCCACCATGAACAAATAGGCTTCATTTCCAGGATGCAAGGTTAGTTCAACATAAACAAATCAATAAATGTGATTTACTGCATATACAGAACTAAAGACAAAAACCAAATGATTATCTCAATAGATGCAGAAAAGGTTTTTGATAAAATTCAACACCCCTCATGCTAAAAACTCACAATAAAATAGGTATTGAAGAAATATACCTCAAAATAATAAGAGCCATCTGTGACAAACCCACAGCCAACATCATACTTAAAGGGCAAAAGCTGTAAGCATTTCCCTTGAAAATGAGCACAAGAAAAAGATGGCCTCTTTCACAATTCCTATTCAACATAGCATTGGCATTTTTAGCCAAAGCAATCAGGCAAAAGAAATAAATGGAGGGCATCCAAATAAAAAGAGAGAAAGTCAAACTATCCCAGTTTGAAGATGACATGATTTTATATGTAGAAAACTCCATAACCTTGTCTGCAAAGCTCCTTCAGCTGATAAACAACTTCAGCAAAATTTCAGGTATAAAATCAATGTACCCAAATTACTAGCATTTCTATACAGCAACAACAGCCAAGCTGATAGCCAAATCAAGAAGGCAATTCCAGTCACAATAGTCACAAAAAGAATAAAAAGACCTAGGAGTACAGCTAACCAAGGAAGTGAAAGGTCTCTACAATGAGAATTACAAAACACTGCTCAAATAAATCAGAAAAGACACAAATGAATGGAAAAACATCCCATACACATGGATAGGAAGAATCAGTATTATTAAAATGGCCATACCTCCCACAGAAACTTTCAGATTCAATGATATTCCTATCATAATACCAATGACATTCTTCATGTAAGTAGAAACAATATTTTTATAACTCATTTGGACCCAAAAAAGAGCCTGAATAGCCAAGGCAATTCTAAGCAAAAAGAATAAGGTTGGAAGTATCACATTACCCAACTTCAAACTATACTACAGAGTTACAGTAACCAAAACAGCATGGTACTGGTACAAAGACAGGCACATAGACCAATGGCACAGAATAGAAAACCCAGAAATAAGGCAGCACACGTACAACTATTTGCCTTTCAACAAAGCTGACAAAAACAACCAATGGGGAAAGGATTCTTTATTCCATAAATGGTACTGGGATAACTGGCTAGCCATATGGACAAGACTGAAATTGTACCCTTTCCTTACATCATATACAAAAATTATCTCAGGATGGATTAAAGACTTAAATGTAAAACCTAAAACCATAATACCCCTGAAAGATAACCTAATAATACCATCCTGGACATAGGAATGGACAAAAATTTTATGATTAAGGTGCCAAAAGCAATTGCAACAACAGCAAAAATTGACAAATGGGATCTAATTAAACTTAAGAGCTTCTGCATAGCAAAGGAAGCTATCAATGGGGTAAATAGACAACCTACAGAATGAGAAAAATTATTTGAAAACTATGTATCCAACAAAAGTGTAATATCCAGCATCCATAAGGAACTTAAATTTACAAGAGAAAAACAAATAACCCCAATAAAGATTGGGCAAAGGACAGGAACAGACACTTTCCAAAAGAAGACATACATGTGGCCAACAAGCATATGAACAAAAGCTCAATATCACTATTCATTAGAGAAATGCAAATCAAAACCACAAGAAGATACTATTTCATTCCAGTCAGAATGCCCATTAATAAAAACTCAGAAAATAACAGATGCCGGTGAGGTTGCAGATAAAAGGGAGCAGTTATACACTGTTGTTGGGAGTGTAAATTACCTCAGCCATTGTGAAAAACAGTACGGTGATTTCTCAAAGGGCTAAAAGCAGAATTACCATTCAACCAAGCAATCCCATTACTGGGTATATAGCCAGAGGAGTATAAGTCACTCTACCATAAAGATACATGTATGCAAATGTTCACTGCAGCACTATTCACAATAGCAAAGATATGAAATCAACTGAGATGTCATCAATGATAGACTGGATAAAGAAAATATGGTACGTATACACCATGGAATATTATGTAGTTATGAAAAGAAGTAGATCATGACTTTTGTGGGAATATAAATGAAGCTGAAGGCTATTATCTTTAGCAAACTAGGGCAGGAACAGAAAACCAAATATCACAAGTTTACATTTTTAAGTGGAACTTAAATGATGAGGACTCATGAACACAAAGAAGGCAACAACAAACACTGGGTTCTAGTTAAGGGTGGAAGGTGGGAGGAGGAAGTGGAGCACAAAAGTTAACTATTAGGTACTGAGTTTAATACCTGAGTGATGAAATGTCTGTATAGAAAACCCACATGACATAAGCTTACCTATGTAACAAACCTTCACATGTACTGTTGAACCTAAACTAAAAGTTAAAAAAAGAGAAAACATTTGTGTCCGTGCCAGAAAAAAAGACACTGAAAATGTGCAAAAAAGAAAAAGGCAGTAAAAAATTAGAAATTAAATAATTTTAAAATGGCTTTCTAGTATTACCATATCATTCAACACTGAAACCATCTCTAAGTGTTCCAAAGATTTTTCTACACCATCTTCTTTTCCACAGCATCTGTAGCTGTTTTAATTGAGTCTTCCACCATTACATAGCCTTGAATGTTAAAAAAAAATCCAATACTAAATGTTCTTGCTTTGTTTTTTCTATTTATCACATGAATCAATCTATAACATGCCCATGAGGTTGAACTTTTAAAAACACAAATGTGTTTTTATTGCTGCACTTTTAAAATAATCCACTCTGGGAGAGAGATCCAAGATGGCCGATTAACAACAGCTCAGGATTGTAGCTCCCAGTGAAAGCGCAGAGAGCGAGTGGAAGCCGCACTTTCAGACGAATTTTTGTTGCCCACAGACTAGGAGATTCCCGGCGGAGGAGCCA
>CAUYLG010058023.1:0-119354 GCA_963573385.1 Cacajao melanocephalus | reverse complement strand
ACTGCATTCTAGCCTGGGCAATAAAACAAGAATCCCGTTCTCTCTCCCTCTTTCTCTTCCTCTTTCTTTCTCTCTTACATTCTTTTTTTCTTTCTTTCACTCTCACTTTCTTTCTTCTCTTTTTCTTTCTTTCAAAAAAAATAAAATAAATAAATAAATAAATACCAAAAGCCATGTATATAGAAAATATATTTTTTTAAATTTTACTTTGTTAGGAGGAAATATGGAGACAGATATTTTTGAAATGTCAAACTAGAATTTCTGGCCCATGTGTTGAATTATATGGCTATCAAACTAGTTAACAGGGCCTTGGACTTCACTACTAGAATTATAGGATTCTTATGAAATCAAGAGTCCCTTTTATACCGGAATAAGTATTTTGGGACAACAACGGCAAATTATAGATTGCATGGAGGATAATAGGTAGAATGGTAAAGGAATGGGAAACCAGTCCACATGAAGAAAACTGAAAGAACTCATAAGCCTGGCAGCTCAAGTGAAATTAAGACCAAGAAAATAAAATGAACAGTTTCAGAAACACCTTCTTTTATAGGGTAGGAGAGAGAAAGTTGAAAGATTTATTGGTTGGGTATGAATAAAATTTGAAAAAAAAAAATCACAGAAAATTGGGATAAGAAAAGGAAGCAATAAAGAAACAGTCCACAGTTTGAAGGGCAGTAGAGGTAAAAGAAGATGTAGAATGCAACTATTTCATTGTTTTCGTAATGAAAATCTCAGTGAATTTTTAGCAAAATGGTGGACATAGCAACCAAATAGAAAGTGATCAAGTAATACCTGGCAAAGAAGACATAAATCAGGAAGTACATAACTTATTTCAAGATTTTTACTGCAACTTGGAATGTTCACCTTTTAAAAATGCATTATAAGTTTGCCAAAAAAGCAAAAGGCACTTTGTCACAGTGTTTTGACTTGAAAAGCAAAAACGCTGCATTGCAACCTAAAAGTAATTTCTTCTCTTTCTTTTCCACCACGAATGTGAAAAACTTTTTATAACAATAGATCCTTTGTAATCTGAGATAAACCAAGTGGAGGTACACACAGCATGTATTTGGAAACATATGTTACTGTGCTTGCCCAGGTGATTACACGAAGGAGGCCAAATTGTTCAAGAGCCCATCACCCTGTGAATAAAAGAATAGTCAAATGTAACTCCCTGTGTCAGTTACCAGACAAATGTGCGTGATACCTCCTGCCTCCCTGATATGCTGGCCACAGTGGATAAGTGAGAACCAGCTTTTCACTGTTTGAACTCAGAGAACACAGAATAATTTCATTGTAGTAACTAAAATTGACAAAATGTTTGAAGGTATTTAATCTAATGCCTTAATTGCACAGATAAAGAAATATGGGTTTCACAATGTTATATGAGATTTCTGAGGTCATTTTCCTGGTTCACAGAAAAGCTAGGAGTATAACCCACATAATTGTATTTTAAATTCCACAACCATCTGGAAACTGTTCCTTTTAGCTGCCTTTTCTCTCTTGGTTTCTACAATCAAATCAACATTTAAAAACCACAAGTTAATGTATGATTTGGCATAAGCATAAGGATGAGAAGGGGTAGGGATGTGTTTGAGATAAAATGGAGTTGAAAACAGTCAAAGCATGGGGAATAATGTCACAAGTATAAACCAGAGCATGCACATATGATTCAAAGAGCTGAAACATGCAAAACCATGCCTGTTAAAATGGAACTTGAGAAATAATTAGAAGGAAAACATTCCACGTCTATGACTGAAGGTATATTTATGTGCTTCCATTATGTACTTAGCTACATAATGTTTTATGTACCAGGCGTTTTGGAGGATTCATGAGAAATACAAATCATTGTGCCTGTCTTCAAGGTGAAATATTATTCACTTAAATAATTATAAACAGGTCTTACATAGCACTTATAAAAACTCAGTCACTGTTGTACGGCTTTTTGCATATTGTCATTCACAAGTCTGTGACACAGAGAGGTACTATTATCTCTATTTTAGAGATGAGGAAACAAGGTAAAAAAAGGAGTTCTATGTAAGTTTCCTAGGACTACTATACAAAGTGCCACAAAAAGAATGGCTTAAAACAACAAAACGTAATCTCACAGTTGTAGTGAGCACAGGTCGAAAATCAAGGTGTCAGAAGGGACATGCTTCCTCTAAAATCTGTGGAGGAGAATTCTTCCGTACCCCTTCCTAGCTTCTCATGGTCACCTTCAATCCTTGATGCTCTTTGGCTTGTAGATCAGTCACTCCAATCTCTGCCTCTGTTGTCACATGACATTCTCCCTGTGTGACCCTGTCTTCTTATAAAGACACAGAACATAGGTCCCACCCTATTCTCTACTCCAGTACGACCTCATATTACCTAATTACATCTCCAAGAACCCTACCTTCAAATAAGGTTACATTCTGATATACTAGGGTTAGAACTTCAACATTTCTTTTTGGGGGACACAGTTCAACCCATAACCTGTACCTTGCCCAAGTTTCCTCAGCTACTCAGAGGAGAAGCCAACACAGTGTTTCCAAAGACAATGCCTTCAACTACTATGCCATTACATAATTAACTACTGCAACTAGGATCTTCTGACTGTGCATTGTAATACTTCAAGGATACTGAGGAATTGGGGATACAGTGAGGCACTGGAGATCCATTGAGACCATGAACAACTAGTTTAATTAGAGCAGAGGGATGGCAAAAGCTTCTTCAGAAGGTGAGTACATGAGGAGAGACATAGAGACCGGATTAAAACCACTGAAATAAAAAAGAAAAGGCCATGGGAGAAAATACTATGTTTAGAATCCTATGATTGGAAAAATTCCATGAAAGGAAAAATAACTTTAGTGGTAGACAAAAATGAGCCTATCTAATTTACCTGTATGTTTGCAATGTGTTTCAACCTGCAACACAACCATACCAGCAATATTATTTATTCTAGATAGTTAACTTTTTCTTTTAAAGGAAGAAGGGTCTGGAAATGATTATCAAAGTGGGAGTGACATTATAATTTGAAAATTGATAGATCTGAAATCTAGTAATAGTAAACAGGGAATCTGAGCTAACCTTGCCACTGAGAACCACCAAAAAATTGTGCATAAAAAAAAAAGTCGGCTGAAAGACATTGGTAAGGCATAATGATAGTAAATAATGAGTAAGCTAAGATCTGGGAGAAGACAGAAATTCACATAAGTGAGCCAGACATTTTGGCTTATTTTTCCTCTAGTAGTCATTCTGCAATTCCAGAAAGAAAAAAAAGCCTAATAGACTGAGCAAGAATTTTGAGAACGCATCATGTTTATGGGGACAATTGGAGTTTGGGACTCAACAAGTTTTGGGAGCTGGGTGAAACCTCTGTATGTGCGGTAGGGATTTCTAAGGATGAACATTAAAAGTAAGGGTAAAGTGGGAATGTACTAACTCCCATATGAATTACAGCGTATCATTGCATCATCTCAATTCCTGCAATACTGTTAACAAATTTCTACATTGCTAGTGTTCACAGAAGTCTGCCTGAAAAATACTAAGGCAGTTTCTGGAGAAAGATGGCATTAGCCTAGTTCACAAATTATTTCTGTTGGCAATATTTCAAAGACATTCTTCAGGACAAAATAAAAAATAACTGGACACACAAACACATAAAATATCATAAAGTTAATAGTGGAAATACACAATAAAACAGAAGCATATGCTCTAGATTTGGAGTAAATCACAGATTTTAAAATAATGATGCTTATAGCATGAAAAGAGGTAAAAAATGATGGTGAGAATTAAGACAGACAATTAGGAAAAATGAAAAAGGAATTAGCAGGCCAAAACCCTTGAAATTTTAGAATTTCTAAGCACAAAAAGGCAAATTAAGACCTCAATGGATTAGACATAGTCAACACAGAGAATAAAGGACTGGAAAAGACATCAGAATACACTAACTAAAATAATTCAAAGGTGGGAAAATCAGAATAACAAGTAAGAGTCCAATAAGAAAAAAGAATGAGACAGAAGTAACATTAGAGAATTTTTTTAACACTAAAGAAAAATATGAGGTAATAAACTGAAGAAACCCCATGACAATTAGGTAGGATTAAAATAAATAAATTAAAGACACAAACAAAAAATATAAGTACATCCTAGTAAAACTGATAAAACCTAAAGCCAAAGAGAAAAATCTAAAACAACTGGACTTCTACTAACTTTCCATTCTGTCAATGGAAGTCAGAGATAGCTTAATATCTTCTAAATGCTGAAAAATAACTATCACCCTGGAATTCTAAACCAAGAAAAATACATTTTAAGAAATAATATGCAATAAGAATACTTTTAGATAAGCAATAATTGAGGGAATTTATAACAAATAAACCCAAACTAAAAAACACAAAAGGTTATTTTTAAGGAGTAAAAAAAATCTTTCATATAGACGGAATGTATGAACAACAATGAAAAAAGAAAATATGTGGTTAAATCTAAATTAATATTGATTGTAGAAAATATATATTCATGGCTGAATACAAGAAAGATGATAAGAAGCAGCTGCGGTTTGTGGCACTCAGGGAGAAGAATGAAAAGCAGCAAGTGAATTCAATACTTTCAACTGAAATATCCATGTTCTTACATTGGGACTGACTAGACAAACAACCCAACTCACAGATGTGAAAGAAAAATCGGGGAAGCGGGTTTTTCTGAGAGTTGCATGAAGCCAAAGAAACCCTCACTCCTAGCCAAAAGAAGTGGTGAGTAATTTGAGACCCTGCCCAAGAAACCACACTTTTCCCATGAATCTTTGTGACCAATGGATCAGGAAATCCCCTCTTAAGCCAAGATCCTTAGGGCCTTGAATCTGATACACAGAGCTGTGTGGAGTCAGCAGAGCTGCCACTCAGGCACACACAAAGACCCAGTAGTTTTACACACTCCGACTTTGGGATCCCCAGCAAGGCAGGAAATTCATCTGTACATATACCTAGAAAGGGGCTGAAGCCAGGGAGCAGGCAGCATCATTCTGCAGGACTCATTTCCATGGTACCTCACAAGTTAAGACCAATCGGCTTGGAATCTCAGCCAGCCAATAGCAGCAAGTCTGCTAGGGTCTGCCTGAGACGGATCCCAGTTCCTGGGGGAAGAGGCAGCCACCCTCTCTAACGTTCAGTAGATTCAGCTGTTCCAGCCTGCCGATTGTGGAAAATACAAATGGTCCAGATAAGGAAGGGTCCCCCACAATGCAACACAGCTGCCTTGCCAGATTGTGGCCAGACTGCTTCTTAAGCAGGACCCCAGTCTATTCCTCCTCACTGGGTGGCACCTCTCTGCAGGGGCTTCAGCCACTCCAGCAAAAGTTCTATGGACAGAACTCTGATGTTTCCCTTGGATGGAGCTTCTGGTGGGGAGGGGCGGCAACCATCTCTGTGGTTCAGTACACTTAGCCATTTCATCCTGCCAGTTGTGGAGAATATAGACAGTCCAGTCAAGGAAGGGTCCCTCACAATGCAGCATAGCTGCCTTGCTAGGTTGTGGCCAGACTGCTTTTATAAGCAGGAGCCAAATTCACTTTTCCTCACTAGGCAGGTCCTCCCTGCAGTAGCTTCAGCCACTCCAGCCAGGGTTCTATAGATAGAGCTATGATTTCTCCCAGGGATGGAGTTCCTGGAGGGAAGGTGACTGCCATCTCTGTGGTTTGGTCAACTCAGCCACTCTAGCCTGCCAGCTATGGAGAATACAAGTGGTCCAACGGAGGAAGGGTCTCCCCACAATGTAGCACACCTGCTCTACCAAAAAGCAGCCAGACTGATTCTTTGAGCAGTTTCCTGATCTTGTTCCTCCTGACTGAATGAGACCTCCCAACGGTGGTCTCTAGTCTGCTTCTAAAGGCATATGTGGGCAGCAAAAGGTCAGTACCCTCTCCCGCCAGACCAGAACTTTCAGAAGAAGGAGTTGGCTGCCATATTTGCTGTTCTGCAGGCTTCACTAGTGATATCTCCAGATACGGGGGAAAACAAGGCAACTGATACCTGGAGGTGACCCCTAGCAAATTGCAGCAGCCCTAGGATAGACTGGCCTGACTGCTAAAAGAAAAATAAACAGAAGACAACAACATCAATGTTAAAAGACCTCACAAAAATCTCATTCAAAAGTGAGCGACCTTAAAGATTGGATGTAAATAAACCTACAAAGATGACAAATAATCAATGCAAAAATGCTGAATACTCAAAGAGGCAGAGGGTCTCTCCTCCTACAAATGACCGCAATACCTCTCCAGCAATGGCACAGAACTGCACTGAGGCTGAGATGGCTGAACACACAGAAGTAGGCTTCAGAAGGTAGGTAATAACAAACTTCACTGAGCTAAAGAAGCATGTTGTAACCCAATGCAAACAAGCTAAGAATAATGATGAAACAATACAGAAGCTGATAACCAGAATAGCCAGTTTAGATAGGAACATAACTGACCTGATGGAAAAGTGCAATACAAGAACTTCGCCATGCATCACAAGTCTCAACAGCAGAACAGACCAAGCAGAAGAAAGAATCTCAGAGCTTGAAGACTATCTTTTTGAAATAAGATAGGCAGATAAGAACAAAGAAAAAAACATAAAAAGATATGAACAAAACCTCTAATAAATATGAGGTTATATACAGAGACCAAACCCACAACTTATTGGAGTACCTAAAAGAGACAGGAAGAATAGACCCAAGTAGGAAAATATACTTTAGGATGTCATCCAGGAGAATGTCTCCAACCTAGCAAGAAAAGCCAACATTCAAATTCAGAAAATCCAGAGAACCCCTGTAAGATACTCCACAAGAAGATCAACCCCAAGATACATAATCATCAGATTCTCCAAGGTTGAAATAAAAGAAAAAACATTAAGGGCACCCAGAGAGATAGGCCAGATTGCCTACAAAGAGAAAGCCATCAGACTAATAGCAGACCTCTCAGCAAAACCCTTACAAGCCAGAAGAGACTGAGGGCCAATATTCAACATTCCTAAAGAAAAGAATTTTCAACCCAGAATTTCATATCCAGCCAAAATAAGCTTCATAAGTGAAGGAGAAATAAAATCCTTTTCAGAAAAATGAATACTCAGGGAATTTGTCACCACTAGGCCTAGCTTTCCAGGGCTCCTGAGGAAGCACTAAATATGGAAAGAAACAACTGTTACCAGCCACTACAAAAACACACTGAAATACACAGACCACTGATACTATGAAGCAACCACATAAACAAGTCTGCAAAATAACCACATAGCATCATGATGACAGGATCAAATTCAAACATAACAATACTAACATTCCATGTAAATTACCAAAATGCCCCAATTAAAAGACATAGAATGCCAAGCTTCATAAAAAGTGAAGACCCATCAGTATGCTGTCTTTAAGAGACCCATCTCAAGTGCAAAGACACATGTAGGCTCAATATAAAGGGATGGAGGAAAATCTATCAAGCAAATGGAAATCAGAAAACAAAGCAGAAGTTGCAATCTTAGTTTCTGACAAAACATACTTTAAACCAACAAAGATCAAAAAAGATGAAGAAGGGCACTACATAATGGTACAGGGTTCAACTCAAGAAGAAGAGCTAACTATCCTAAATATATATGCACCCAATACAGAAGCACCCAGATTCATAAAGCTACTTCTTAGAGACCTACAATGAGACAGACTCTCACACAATAATAGTGAGAGACTTTAACACCCCACTGTCAATACTGACAGATTATGAAGACAGAAAATTAACAAAGATATTTAGGACCTGAACTCAGCTCTGGATAATGTAGACCTGATAGATATTTAAAGAACTCTCCCCCCAAATTCAATGGAATACACATTATTCTCATTGCCACATGGTACTTACTCTAAAATTGATCACATAATCAGAAGTAAAACATTCCTCAGCAAATGCAAAAGAACTGAAATCGTAACAGCCTCCAGATCACAGGGCAGTCAAATTAGAACTCAAGATTAAGTAATTCACTCAAAACCACACAACTACACAGAAATTGAACAAACTGCTACTGAATGACTCTTGGGTAAATAATGAAATTAAGACAGAAACCGAGAAGTTCTATGAAACTAATGAGAATAAAGAGACAACGTACCAGAATCTCTGGGATGCAGCTAAAGCAGTGTTAAGAGTGAAAGTTATAGCACTAACTGCTCACATCAAAAACTTAGAAAGATTTCAAGTTAACAACCTAATATCTCAACTAAAAGAACTAGAGAACCAAGAGAAAACAAACCCCAATGCTATCAGAAGGCAAGAAATAACCAAAATCAGAGCTGAATTGAAGGAAATAGAGACACAAAAACCCTTCAAAAAATCAGTGAATCCAGGAGCTGTTTTTTTGAAAAAATTTAAAAAATGGAGAGATACCACTAGCTAGACTAATAAAGAAGAAAAGGGAGAAGAAAATAAACACAATCAGAAATGACAAGGAAGATATCACCACCAACCCTGCAGAAAAACAACCAACCATCAGAGAATACTATAAATAACTCTATGCACATAAACTAGAAAATCTAGAAGAAATGAATACATTCCTAGACACATAGACCCAACCCAAGAATGAATTAGGAAGAAATTGAATCCCTGAATAGATCAATAGCAAGATCTGAGGCAGGCCTATCAACCAAAAACAGCCCAGGACCAGACAGATTCACAGATGAATTCTACTGGAGGTAAAAAGATGAGCTGATACCATTTCTACTGAAACTATTCCAAAAAAATTAAAAAGGAGGGACTCCTTCCTAACTCACTCTATATTGCTAGCATCATCCTGATATCAAAACCTGGAGGTAATACAACAACAACAAACTTCAGGCCAATATCCTTGATGAAGATCAATGAAAAAATTCTCAATAAAATACTCACAACTGAACCTGGCAGCACATCAAAATGGTTATCTCCCATGATTAAGCTGACTTCATCCCCAGGATCAAAGGTTTGTACAACATATGCAAATCAATAAATGATGTTCATCACATGAACAGAACTAAAAACAAAAAAATCCATGATTGTCCCAATAGATGCAGAAAAGGCCTTTGATAAAATTCCACAGTCCTTCATGTTAAAAAAAAAAAAACTCTCTGCAAAATAGATATTGAAAGAACATATCTCAAAATAATGTGAGCCATAAATGACACATCACAGTCAATATTATACTGAATGAGCAAAAACTGGAGGCACTGTCCTTGAAAATCAGCACAAAACAAGGATGCCCTCTTTTCTTCACTCCTAATCAACATAGTATTGGAAGTTCTGGCCAGGGTGCTCAGGCTAGAGAAAGAAATAAGGCATATTCAAATATAAGAGAAGAAGTCAAATATCTTTGCTTGCAGTTGACATGATCCTATATCTAGGAAACTCCATTGCCACAGCCCAAAATCTTCTTACACTTAAAGCTTCCTAAGTTGATAAGCAAATTCAGCAAAAGCTCAGGCTATAATATCAATGTGTGAAAATTGCTAGCATATCTATACACGAACAATAAGCAAGCAGAAAGCCAAATCATGAACGAACTTCCATTTACAATTGCTACAGAAAGAATAAAATACTGAGGAATACAGCTTACAAGATAAGTGAAGGATCTCTTCAAGGAGAGCGACAAACCATTGCTCAAAGTAATTAGAGAGGATACAAACAAATGGAGAAATAATCCATGCTCATGAATAGTAAGAATCAATAATGGGAAAATGGCCATACTGTCCAAAGTAATTTATAGATTAAATGCTATTCCCATTAAACTACCAATGATATTCTTCACAGAATTACAAAAAACAGTTTTAAAATGTATATGGAACCAAAAAAGAGCCCATATAGCCAATACAATCCTAAGCAAAAAGAACAAAGCCGGAGCCATCACACTACCCAACTTCAAACAAGGCTACAACAACCAAAACAGCATGGTACTGGCACAAGAACAGACATGTAGACCAATGGAACAGACTGGAGTACTCAGAAATAAGACCAAACGGCTGCAACTATCTGATCTTTGACAAATTTGACAAAAACAAGCAATGGAAAAGGAATCTCTATTTAATAAATTGTTCTAGGAGTGCTGGCTAGTCATATGCAGAAAATTAAAACTAGATCCTTTTCTTACACCATATACAGAAATTAACTCCAGATGGATCAAAGGCTTAAACGTGAAACCCAAAACTATAAAAACCCTAGAAGAAAATCTAGGCAATATCATTCAGGGCATAGGCATGAGCAAATATTTCATGACAAAAATGCCAAAAGCAATTACAACAAAAGCAAAAATTGACAAATGAGATCTAATTAAACTAAAGAGCTCCTGCACAGCAAAATAAAGTATCATCAGAGTAAACAGACAACCAACAGAATGAGAGAAAATTTTGCAATTTATCAATCTGACAAAGGTCTAACATCCAGAGTCTACAAAGAACTTCAACAAATTTACAAGAAAAAAATCAAACAGCCTGATTAAAAAGTGGGCAAAGTACATGAATGCATACTTCTGAAAAAAAAAATACACATGTGGCCAACAAACATATGAAAAAAAGCTCAGCATCGCTGACCATTAGTAAAATGCAAATCAAAACTACAATGGAGATACTATCTTATACCACTCAGTAAAACTATTATTAAAAAGTCAAAGAACAATAGATACTGGCAAGGTTGAAGAGAAGGAATACTTTTACACCATTGATGAGAGTGTAAATTAATTCAACCATTGTGAAAGGCAGAGTGACAATTCCTCAAAGACCTAGAGGCAGAAATAATATTTGACCCCATAATCCCATTATTGGATATATACCCAAAGGAATATAAATCATTCTACTATAAGGACACATGCATGCATATGTTCACTGCAGCACTATTCACAATAGCAAAGACATGCAATCAACATAAAGGCCAATCAATGATAGACTGAATAAAAAAATGTGGTACATATACACCATGGAATACTGCACAGCAATGAAAAGCAACAAGATCATGTCCTTTGCAGGGATGTGGATGGAGCTGGAAGCCACTATCCTCAGCAAACTAAAGCAGAAACAGAAAAACAAATACCGCATGTTCTCACCTTGTAAGTAGGACCTAAATGAGGAGAACACAAGGACACATGGTAGAGAACACACACTGGGACCTGTCAGGGGAGCAGGGGAGAGCAACAGGGAGAAAAGCTAATAGATGCTGAGCTTAATACCTGCCTGATGAGATGACCTGTGCTGCAAAGCACTATGGCACATGTTTACCTATGTAATGAACCTGCACATTCTGCACATATACCACTGAACTTAAAACTTAATATAAAAGTTGAAAGAATATATATACATACATATGTGTGTGTGTGTGTTCACTTAAAATACATGTCAACACTACCATGTAAGGCAAGTGGATTTCATGTATTCTAAGGTCTTGGCACTTAGTGCCAAGACTATCTTTAGAAAAATATCAGTCTTAGACTTTGCCATGTCGAAGAGCCATGCGGTAATTTTTATAGGAAATGGAAGGGGATGGAAAGGGTGAGATACCTTTTTTCCCATTAAAAGAATCATGGCCAGCACTCTGCAACAAAAGAGAGATTTAAAAGAGAAAAGCAGAACAGATTTGTTCAATCAAAGTTTTACATGACATGGGAGACTTGAAAAATGAAGACTCAAAGATAAAGGAAAAACTACTCATTTTTCATGCTTAGCTTCCATGATGAATGGACAAACAGGTAGAAATGTGATTAGACAAGCTGGGTATGGTGGTGGGTGCCTGTAATCCCAGCTACTCAGGAGGCTGAGGCAGGAGAATTGCTTGAACCAGAGAGGAGGTTGCAGTGAGTCCAGATTGTGCCATTGCACTCCAGCCTGGGTGACAGAGCAAGACTCTGTCTCAAAGAAAAAAAGAAAAAAGAAATGTGATTGGATAAAAGGCTGTTATCTAATGTTGATAGACTGAATGGAGGAAACCTAGCAAGGCTTGTCAGTTCACATCCCTTTTTGCCTCACTGTGTGGCACTATTTTTTTCTCTCAGGCATAGGGCAAGACCCCTCTGGAATGAGGGTCTTATGACCTACTAACAGACAAGGGTATGTCAGAGAATTTCTTTATGGCTGGCTCCTAGAGAGAAAAGCAGTGAAAGATTAGGGTCATATTTTAAGCTTTATGACTGGCTTTGTGGGTTGAGGGGGTTCTGGTTCCTATGAACTACTTTGGGGAAAGGTGGATTCTAGTTTCTATGGCTTGCCTCAGGGGAGAAAGAAGAGTCAGAGATAGGAGGGCAGGAGAAGATCAGAGAAAGACTTTGTTTCTGAGGCTGCTTCTGAGGACTTTACTTTGGAATATCATTTTATGGGCCCCAGCATAACTAATAAAGTTATGAGTATAACCTTACAGTAATAGAAGGAAATGGATTAAAAATTTAATTAAAAATCAATAAAAACAAGCTACAAAGAGAAGAAACATAAATATAGAATTATGGCTTATTAAAATCCAAATGCATCAATATGTACATTAAATATGAATGAATTAAATTGAATATTTAAAAGACAAAGATTTTCAAATATGGATAAAAGAAAGCTATGAAAGTGCCCTCTGAGCTCTACAGATGGGGAGTCAACAAAAGGTACAATTTGAGAACTCCTTTTTGGTGACTAGGATATAAAAGGCGGTATGGCTGGGTGTAGTGGCTCATGCCTGTAATCCCAGCACTTTGGGAGGCCAAGGTGGGTGGATCACCTGAGGTTAGGAGTTCGAGACCAGCCTAGCCAACATGGTGAAACCCCGTTTCTACTGAAAATACAAAAATTAGGTGGGCATGGTGACTTGTGCCTGTAATCCCAGCTATTCTGGAGGCTGGAGCAAGAGAATCACTGGAACCCAGGAGGTGGAGGCTGCAATGAGCCAAGATCGCACCACTGCACTGTGGCCTGGGCTACAGAGCAAGACTCAATCTTCAAAAAAAAAAAAAAAAAAGAAAAAGAAAAGAAATCAAAACTCCACTCTATAGTCATTACAACAAGATCATATTACTCTGTATGAAAAGGTTAAAAGTGAAAAGATACAAAATATTTATCATAAGAAAAGTAACAAGAAAAAAGCTGATAAAGCCATAATATAAATTAGACTGTAAGACAAAAAGGATTTTAATCATAAGTCACCAAGATTCATATAAGCACTAAATTTTCACAACTTAAAAATACAGAATATTTTAAAAAATTGATCCAGTGATAAAGTGATCATGGTGTAATTAAACTAGGAACTTCTAACCAGAAAGAAAAGCAGAGACTCTTCTACTTTAAAAAATTAAGACATCTATTTTTTAATAATCTATTAGTGCAAGGTAAAATTATGAGAAAAATCAGGTAATATTATGTACTAATAAAAATAATATAGCATATCAAAACTTGTGACATGCAGTTAAAGCTATACTTAGATGCTATCTTTTTAATCTACATGCATATGTTAGCAAATAAGATAAACTGAAATTGAATGATTTACTTAAAGGATTTAAAAAAACAAAATCGAATTATAAGAAAGAAGGAAGGAAATAATAGAAGAACAGAAAATTAATACAATAGAGTACAATCTTAGAAACAACAAATGTTAAAGTTGATTATTTGATAAGATTAATAAAACTGTTAAATTTGAGTAAGGATGATTAAAGACTGATCAAAAGCGAAGGAGATATTATTTTTAAAAACATTTATGCAAATACTGCATTTTTTATGAAATACATAAAATCCTATAAAGACCCAAGTTACCAATACTGACAATAGGAAAAAATAGAAAATAAGATAGACTTAAGCTATTAAATAAATTGAATTCATAATACAAAACCTCCAAAACAAAACCCTAGCCCTGCCTGGCATCAGTAGTAAATTCTACTAAACATTTAAAATGGAAATGTGACCAATATTACACATACTCTTCCAAAGTCTAGAAAACTTTCTAACCTTTCTTAAGATGTAATATAACCTTGGTAACAAACAGGACAAGGACATTACAAAAATGAAACAATACATTAATTTTATACACAAACATATAATTAAAAGCCCAAAGAAGAAAATAAAAGGTTAAATACATTTTAAAATACACAAACACACACACACACACACACACACATTTTTGTGTGTGTATATGTGTATAATGTATATATATATATATATATATATATTTTTTTTTTTTTAAGGAATTATCCATCATGAACAAATTTGGTGCATTCTAGGAAAGGAAATTGGTTTAACATTTGAAAATCAATAAATGTAAGATATTAAAAAGAGTAATTCTGTGATGATCTCAACAAATGCATATAAAACATAGATAATATTCAATACCCATCTATAGTTAAACAAACAATCTTAGAAAATGAAGAATGTAGAAATTTTTTAGTTAACTTTTACTTTAAGTTCAGATATACAGGTCCAGGTTTGTTATATGGTAAACTTGTGTGATGAGGATTTGTCGTACAGATTATTTCATTACCCATGTATTAAGCCTAGTACCCATGAATTTTTTTTCCTGAACCTCTTCTCCCTCTCTTCATCCTCTGATAGGAGGAAAGTAAAAGTTTCTAAAACTAACAAATCACATCTAAATAAAACATAACTAATGAAGTGTTGGGTTGAAAGTTTTTAGATCACAATAATTTATAGATGTTTATTATGTCTACTCAACATTATACTGGAGGTCTTAGCTAGAAGAATAAGGCAAAACATTTAAGAACTGAAAAGGAAGAAAAGAAATTGTCATACTTGCATATGACATGCTTATTTATATACATGGAAGATGCAGAATAATCTACAAAACAATTGTTAGACTATGTGATGCAGCAAGTCTGCAAGATACAAAGTTAATACACAAATTTAATTATATTTCCACATAAAAGCAAAAATATATTTAGATAATAATGTAAAATGATACCATTTACAGTAGCATCAAAAATATCAACTAAGCATAAATTTAAAAAAAATGTTTAAGACTTTTATATAGAAAAACTACAAAACACTAGTTACATAAAAATTTAAGAGGACTCCATAAAGTGGTATAATATGACTCAATATTATAAAGTTATAATTTCTTTCCTACCTAACCTACACTTCTAATTATATCCCAATACAAAATTCAAGAGATTGTATTATTTATTTATATATTTATTTACTTATGTTCATTCTCCTGAAACCTGACAATCTGATTCAGAAATTTACATATGAAGGAAAGACCAGTAATAACAGAGACATCAGTAAACTTGAGTGGGCATATTCAAAAGAGCATTAAAACTGCCAATAAATATATGAAAAATTTCCAACCTCATTACTCATAAGAATACACAAATTAAAATCCCAGATACTACTATGTATGATCACATCAGGGTGGCTAAAATAAAGAATAAGACTGACGCCAACAAGTTTTGGCAAAAAAGTTAATTAGAAATCTCTCATACTCTATTGGTGGGAGTGTACATTTTCATAAATCGGGAAATCAGTTTGACATTATCTACTAAAGTTGAAGCTTTGCATATGCTATGACTGATTTCAGTCCTCAGTATATACATAACAGAAATGTATGCATGCATATATGTTATTTGTTTAGCAAAGATAACAAACTAAATGTCTACAACAGAAGAATGCATAATTAAATTGTGATATGTTGCTATACTAGACAAATAAAGCATTGAAAATGACTTTACATAGCCTCCTAAAATAACAAAGATACATTCACAAACCTATCATTGAGAAACAAAAATAAGGTGTTCACACTTTAAAGAAAAGCGGGATCAACTAATGGGCAAAACAGCCAACTAGCATTAAATGGTAGCATCAAACTCACATATATCAATATTAATCCTAAATTTAAATGGACTAAATGCCCCAATCAAAAGACACAGACAGGCAAATAGGATACATTATTTTTTAAAGCATTCAGTTGTTTTTTTTTTTTAATTCTCATTTGCAACAAGTGGCTTGATATGCTCATGTAGACAGTAAGGATTTGCTTTATCTCTGCCTTCATTGTTTTATGAATATGGTTATATAGGTGGGTATATATATACATACATATATATGATTTTAAAGATATTTTATGTCAAAAGCAGAAGCCACCAAATTCTAATCAACCAAATTCACCACGATGATTTTTAATGCTCACTGCATCTGTTTATTTTAGCAGAAGCAGTTTGCTTTTATATGAGAACAGATGTATCTGTGATTATTTGCACCGCAATACCCAAACATTGGAGTAAAGCAGCAATTTACAATTGCTGCCTGAGACTTCTCTTAAGTACACAATTAGTGAACAATGAAGGACTCATTACCTCTTATATCTTTACAGTCAAGGAAACGTATAATTAAAATTGGTGGTGTGAAAACACATACAAATAAAATCACATACACATAAACACACATCACACTATTTAATTTTCTGAAACTGGAAAACGTCTGCTCTCTTATTCAATACTCTCCTGTAGATAAAAATTTTAACCAAAATGTGGTATTTTCTTGGCACCTCTTAACTTTCTGATATTTGTTTTAATTCTTATTTTTAATTTTATACTAAAAGGAGTAAAACAATAATGAAGGAACATAAGCCATAAGGAAAAAGCTAACTACCTTCATGACTTGGTAAATGTTTGTCAGGTTAATCTCTGTTTTGTTATCACCTCCTTGGTGATAATAAGACAATTTTTCATTAACAACTCCTCCATACAGGGCACTGATTTTTCATTAGCTTTATCCATTGTTATGCAAATGGAGGATACACATGTTTAGCATACCCTTCTCCAAATAATTTATTTTACTTCTTTTTTTTAATTTTGTCTTTATTGAGGAAAAGAATTTTATTCTGTCACCCAGCCTAGACTGCAGTGGTGCGATCATAGCTCACTGTATCCTTGAACTCCTGTGCTCAAAGGTTCCTCCTGCCTCAGCCTCCCGATTACTGAGGACTAAAGGTGTTAACAATCACGTTCAGATAACTTTTAAAATTTTTGTAAAGAAGGGGTCTTACTGTGTTCCACAGGCTGGTCTCAAATTCCAGGCCTCAAACAATCCTCCCACCTCAACCTCCAAAAACACTGGGATTATAGGCATAAGCTATCATTCCTGGCCTTATTTTACTTTTAGTATATGAACTAAAATAAGAAGTGAGCCTTCTGGCGCTCCGCAGAAATTCTCCTACTCTCTATATTCATCAATTTCATATTCTTTTAGAAGAGTTTTTAGTACCTTCCCTCGTTTCTCAAACCTTTATTTACTTCTATTCATTTTTAGGTGAAGACCTTCCTATTCCACCAAGACACTATAAACCACCATAAAAAAAAAAAATGTCTACCTTGCCCACCCTTTACTTTGCTAACTGATATTTTTTCAATTTGTTCTCCATGCTATATAGGGACCCTCCCTCAACCTAACCAAGGATGACCTCTTCATTTGTGCACTAGGTTCCTTTTCATACGGTCTTCTAATATTATTTCTCTAGTGAATCTCCCCTATTTCTTTCTTATTCTTTCTTTTTTTTAATTCAAAAAAACACAATCTAATTTGAGAATGATTCAGAGAATGAAAAGAAATGTCTTTATAATACTTCTAAAACTCCAAAGCTCTCATATGCTTGAGTTTTTACTGAAATCTGGTTAGATGTGATTATAGCTAGTTCCTTTTTAAAAATTACTTTATTGAGGTAGGTTTAACATTCAAAAAGCTATATGTATTTGATATCTAAATCTTATGAGTTTGTAAGTATACACCCCTGAAACTATCATCACAATCCATACCATAAACATATCCACCACCTCCAAAATTCCCCTCACCCACTTTACTTATTATTATTATATCTACCCTCTTAGCAAAATTTTCATTCTATAATACTGTTTTTCTAACTATGATTACTATGTTCTACTTTCTTTTATTTTATTATCCTTAATTTTTTTTTTAATTTTTATTTTGTAGAACTAGGGTCTCACTATGATTCCCAGGCTGGTCTCAAACTCCTGGTCTCAAGTGATTCTCCCAACTCAGCATCCCAAAATGCTGGGATAACAGGTGTGAGTCACCATACCCAGACTGTACTTTCTTTTAAATGAAAGTGGCTTTTTTTTTTTTTCAATTTTCTCCACTAAGTCATATTGCTTCACCTATCTGCATTATTTGATAAGCCAATTTCTTTTCTTCTTTTTTTTTTTTACCTTTAAGTTCAGAGGTATAAGTGCAGGTTTGTTATATAGGTAATCTTGTGTCATGGCGGTGTGTTGCACAAATTATTTTATCACCCAGGTATTAAGCCTAGTCTCCATTAATTACTTTTCCTCATCCTCCCCCTCCTCCATCCCTCTAACAGGCCCCAGTGTGTGTTGTTCCCCTTTATGCATCCATTTGTTCTCATCATTTAGCTCCCACTTATAAGTGAGAACATGTGGGATTCAGTTTTCTGCTCTTGTGTTAGTTTGCTAAGGGTGATGTCCTTCAGCTCCATCCATGTCCCTGCAAAGGACATGATCTCATTTTTTATGGCTGCATAGTATTCCATGGTGAATATGTACTACATTTTCTTTATCTAGTCTATTATTGATTTAGGTCAATTCCACATCTGTACCATTGTTTATTGCGGAACAATAAACATATATGGGAATGTGTCTTTATAATATAATGATCTATATTCCTTTGGGTGTATTCCCAGCTATAAGACTGCTGGGTTGAATGGCTTATATATTTTTTTCTTTTTTTGAGACGAGTTCTCACTCTGTTACCCATCTTGAAGTACAGTGGCATGATCTTGGCTCACTGCAACCTCCCGCTAGCAGATTTAAGCAATTCTCAGGCCTCAGCCTCCTGAGTAGCCAGGACTATAGGTGCAAACCACTATGCCCAGCTAATTTTTGTATTCTTTGTAGAGATAGGATTTTGCCATGTTGCTCAGACCAGTCTCAAACTTCTGGTCTCAAGTGATCTGCCCACCTCGGCCACCCAAAGTATTAAGATTACAGGCATAAGCCACCATGCCCAGACTTCAAATTGTATTTCTGTCTTTAGGTTTTTTGGGGGAATTGCCACACTGAAATAGGCATTCCTGTCTCTCCACAACCTCACTAGAATCTGTTCTTTTTTGACACACACACACACACACACACACACACACACACATACATACGTGCACTTTGGGTTCTGGGGTACATATGCAAAACATGCAGGACTGTTGCATAGGTACATACATGGGAATGTGGTTTGCTGCCTGCATCTCCTCATCACCTATATCTGGCGTTTCTCCCCATGTTATCCCTTCCCAACCTCCCTACCCCTGCTGTCCCTCCCCTATTCCCCACTAACAGAACCCAGTGTGTGATGCTCCCCTCCCTGTGTCCATGTGTTCTCATTGTTCAATGCCTGACAGTGAGTGAGAACATGCACCTATGAGTGAGAACATGCAGTGTTTGATTTTCTGTTCTTGTGTCAGTTTGCTGAGAATGATGGTTTCCAGATTCATCAATGTCCCTACAAGGGAAACGAACTCATTGTTTCTTATGGCTGCATAATATTCTAAGGTGTAAATGTGCCACATTTTCCTTGAATTTTTAATAGTAGCCATTCTGACTGGCGTGAGATGATACCGCATTGTGGTTTTGATTTACATTTCTCTAATAATCAGTGATGCTGAGCTTTTTTTCATGATTGTTGGTTGTATGTATGTCTTCTTTTAAAAAGCGTCTGCTCATGTCCTTTGCCCACTGTTTTATGAAATTGTTTAGTTATTTTTCTCGTACATAGCAGCTCGATAACCAGCCTTTGTCAGGTGAATAGTTTGCAAATATTTTCTCCCAT
Organism: Cacajao melanocephalus; assembly: GCA_963573385.1. Taxonomy (NCBI): domain Eukaryota; kingdom Metazoa; phylum Chordata; class Mammalia; order Primates; family Pitheciidae; genus Cacajao; species Cacajao melanocephalus. The sequence continues at coordinate 99,587 of CAUYLG010058023.1, read as the reverse complement.
TCTATAGGTTGTCTGTTTACTCTGTTTATAGTTTCTTTTGCTGTGCAGAAGATCTTTAGTTTAATTAAATCCCATTTGTCAATTTTTGCTTTTGTTGCAATTGCTCTGGACATCTTCATGCCTATATCCTGAATGGTATTGCCTAGGTTGTCTTCCAGAGTTTTTATAGCATTAGGTTTTACATTTAAGTCTTTAATCCATCTTGAATTAATTTTTTATATGATGTAATAAAAGAGTTCAGTTTTAATCTTCTGAATATGGCTAGCCAGTTATCCCAGCACCATGTATTGAATAGAGAATCCTTTCCCATTGCTTGTTTTTGTCAGATTTGTCGAAGATCTATGTTAGGTACTTCTCCTAATGCTATTCCTGGTCTTATTTCTGGGCTCTCTATTCTGTTCTATTAGTCTATAGATCTGTTTTTATACCAATATCATCCTGTTTTGGTTACTGTAGCCCTATTGCATAGTTTGAAGTCAGCTAGAGTGATGCCCCCAGCTTTTCTGTTTGTTTGATTTGTTTTGTTTTTGCTTAGGATTACCTTAACTATTCAGGCTTTTTTTTTTTTTTTTTTTTTTTTTTGTCTGTATGAATTTTAAAATAGTTTTCTCTAGTTCTGGAAGAATCTCCATGGTTGTTTAATTGGAATATCATTGAATCTAGAAATTGCTTTGGGCAGTATGGCCATTTTAACAATATTGATTCTTCATCTCTATGAGCATGGAATGGTTTCCATTAAACGAGTTTCATCTCTGATTTCTTTAAGCAGAGGTTTGTAGTTCTCCTTGCAGAGATCTTTCATCTCCCTTGTTAGCTGTATTTCTAGGTATTTTATTCTATTTGTGGCTACTGTGAATAGGAGTTCATTGCTGATTTGGCTCTCAGCTTGTCTTTTGTTAGTGTACAGGTATGCTAGTAATTTTTAAATTTTATTTTATTTTATTTTTAGTTTTGCGGTACATGTGCAGGATGTGCAGGTTTGTTACATAGGTAAATATGTGTGACGATAGTTTGCTGCACCGATCAACCCATCACCTGGTTATTAAGGCCAGCATGCATTAGCTATTTTTCCTAATGCTCTTCCACCCCCCCACCCCACCCCAACAGGCCTCAGGGTGTGTTGTTCCCCTCCCTGAGTTCATGTGTTCTTATTTTTCAGCTCCCACTTATAAGTGAGAACAGGAGGTGTTTGGTTTTCTATTCTTGTGTTAGTTTGCTCAGGGTAATGGCTTCCAGATCAATCCATGTCCCTGCAAAGGACACGATCTCATTCCTTTTTATGCCTACATAGTATTCCATGGTATATATGTATCACATTTTCTTTATCCACCCTATCTTTAACGGGCATTTGGGTTGATTGTGTTTTTCCTATTGTGAATTGTGCTGCAATAAACATATGCACGCATGCATGCATCTTTGTAATAGAATGATCTGTATTCCTTTAGGTATATACCCAATAATGGGATTGCTGGGTCAAATGGTATTTCTAGGTTTAGATCTTTGAGGAATCAACACACCCACTATCTTCCACATGGTTGAAATAAATTGCATTCCAATCAACAGTGTAAAAGCATTCCTATTTCTCCACAACCTCATCAGCCTCTGTTGTTTCCTGACTTTTTAATAATTGTCATTCTGACTGGCGGGAGATGGTATCTCATTGTGGTTTAATATGAATTTGTCTAATGATCAGTGATGCTGAGCTTTATTCCATGTGTTTGTTGGCTGCATGAAGGTCTACTTTTGAAAAGTGTCTGTTCATGTCCTTTGCTCATTTTTTAGTGTGTTTTTTTTTCTTGTAAATTTGTTTGAGCTCCTTGTAGATTCTGGATATTAGACCTTTGTCAGATAAATTGGTAAAATTTTCTTCCGCTCTGTAGGTTGCCTGTTTGCTCTGATGATAGTTTCTTTTGCTGTGCAGAAGCTCTTTTATTTAATTATATCCCATTTGTCAATTTTTGTTTTTGTTGCAATTGCTTTTGGTGATTTCATCGTGAAGTCATCTTTACTTGTACCTATGTTGTAAATTGTATTGCCTAGAGTTTCTTCTAGGAGTTTTAGTTTTGGGTTTTACATTTAAGTCTTAATCTATCTTGAGTTAATTTTTGTGTAAGGTGTGAGGAAGGATTCCAATTTCAATTTTCTGCATATAGATAACCAGTTCTCTCAGCATCATTTGTGAAATAGGGAATCCTTTCCCTATTTCTTGTTTTTGTCTGGTTTGTCATAAGTCAGATGGTTGTAGATGTGCAGTCTTATGTCTGAGTTCTCTATTCTCTTTCATTGGTCTATGTGTCTTTTTTTGCACCAGTACCATGCTGTTTCGGTTATTGCAGCTGTATAGCATAGCTTGGAGTCTGGTAGCATGTTGCCTCCAGCTTTGTTATTTTGCTAAGAAATGTCTTGGCTACATGAAATCTTTTTTGGTTACATATGAATTTTAAAATAGTTTTTTCTAATTCTGTGAAAAATTCAATGGTAGTTTAATGGGAATAATTTTTGCACGTTGATTTTCTATTCTGAGACTTTGCTGAAGTTGTATATTGGCTTAAGAAGCTTTTGGGCTGAGACAACAGGGTTTTCTAGATATAGGATTATGTCACCTTCAAACAGGACAGTTTGACTTCCTCTCTTCCTATTTGGATGCTCTTTATTTCTTTCTCTTGCCTGATTGCCCGGGCCAGGACTTCTAATACTATGTTGAATAGGAGTGGTGAGAGAACGCATCCTTGCCTTGTGCTGGTTTTCAAGGGGAATGCCTCTAGCTTTCACCCATTTATTATGATGTTTAGTTTGGCTTTTGGACCCTACCTACTCAGCAATCCTCATCACTCTGATGACCCTTTCTCATACTAACTTATAAGCAATAACTGGCAGTTCTAAATTTTAACATTGAAGTGCACAAGATTTATTTTTACATCCTATTTCTTTACTATCTATATATCCTTTTGGAATTTCATATAGTCTTTATATCTTATTTAGAGAGCTCCTTGCTTTATATCCAGCCCACACCTTCTCTAAAACTCTAGGATCATACATACAACTGGCTATTCATCATCTCAATTTTAAAATTTATTAGGTACCTCAAAAAATGTTAAATTTTTATTTGATTAAAAGGTAAATAGCAAAGTGTGTATAAAATATGATTGTACAGTTCAATAAAATTATAAAAGCACAATTGTTTATTCGCATCATAGTGGACTATCTTTTGCTCTTTGCTAATAGCTACCACCCCCCAAGTTATCAATATAGTAAACCTTACATAAATGAAATCATACAACATACACTTTTTTGTGTCTGTTTTGTCATGACATTATTTGTGCAATGCATTCAAGATGTTGTAAATGGTCATATCACTATATAATATTTTATTGCACAAATACATTATAATTTATTACTGATTATTATTTAGTCTGCTTCTAGGTTTTTGGTGTTAAAAATAGTGCTGCTATGAAATTTCTTGTGCATGTGTTTTAGTGAAATTTATATACCCCTTCTTTGGCAAAGATCTCAGAGTAGAATTCTTCGGTATGTGTATATGCGATTTTATTTTAATAGATTCAGCTAGACAGTTTTTCAATGTGGCAACAATTTATACTCTCATCGTAAATTTATGAGAGTAAATCTCAAATGTAGTATATCACAAACCAAACTTCCTTTGCTTCTCACAAACCGGTTTCTTATTAAGTCATCTGCCATTCAAGTAAGTGACAAATTATCTTCCTGTTTTGATCATGCTTAAAAACAATCTTGACAACACCTTTAAGGCCTCATTTTCTTTGCTACTATATTTGCAATCCATCAGTATGTTCTTAAAACTTCTTTAAAAAATAAAAAATATATATATATATTTACATGTTTATATTACCATATTGATATGTATATGAACATTTAAATGTATATAAATATAAATTATATTTATATTATAAATAGACAGAAGCTCTTTGTCTAGGCTGCCTTTATCTCTTGCTTATGTATTAATTGACTCCATATTTCCATTACATCCCTCACAGTTGATTCACCACTGAGTAGCCAATTATCTGGAACAGTGCCTGGTACAGAGTAGGCACTATATGGGATAATTGTTGAATAAATAAGTGGGTTTGTCCATTAAAAAGTAATTTTAAAAATATAGTGATAACCCAACATATCTTTAAGAATTGAAAAGTGTATACAACATTATTTTCTCCAGATTCTCCTGTTCAAACTGACATTTACAGGGGAACTATTTAAAGATGTTAAGCAGTGTAGATGTCTTCATTTTGGTAGAATAACCAAAAGATTTTGTAGAGGTCTAAAACATTTGTATTTCTAAAAGTTATTTATTTATATAAACACATTAAAAAGTAATAATATTATATTTCCGATTAACTACATTGAATATGTTTAACATAATTCCATATGTTCAAATATTCCTTAATTATCTAGAATTGGCATTAGACATAAGGATGATTGCTGTGAACTACAATAACATAAATTCTGAAACATTTTACTTAGTCTGGTTCAAGGACAGGTTATAGGTGACCAGAGATTTCTGAAATAATATGGATGAAGCAATTACATAACCTTTAAACATTCCTGATGTAACACATTAGCATACCTGAGTTTTTTAATATTCAGTTTAATTGTAGTATCAATTAGCCAGATCTTTGGAGATTGAAATGTTATTTTAGTTGGATCATTGTTAAGAAATATCCATGCTAAGGACTCACTCAATACAAGTTGGAAATAAAGTGATTTAAAAGAAGCAAGAAAACTTTTCCCTTAAAGTCCCTCCTTCACTGATTGTCTAATGCAGAAAAGTGCTTAATTAGCAATGAATTTCTTCACTAGTTATCAAATACACATTAAAACATGATGACATTAAATTCTATTCTGGGCTCCAGTTTCTATCAGAGATATAGGACACAACCCTGGCCTATGGTTGTAAGAAAAAAACATTGAGAGTAAATTTAGGATATCACGGAGACAAGAATATTTCAAAGAGGAGAGAGACAGAAGTCCAGCTTTTATACTTTCTCTGTAGGTCGATGATGCCATATAATTCAGAGTACTCATTGGGTATGTGGAAATGACTCATTGTTAACATTGCCTTCATCATTTCTTAACACTTTGAGCAAGTTACATCATCTCTGTAGACTCGAATACTTTTTCTGTAGACTAGGGATAATGATCTTTATTTTGTGCTAGGATTAAATAGTAATGTACTAAAGCTTTTGTTGGTTCAACATTGGTTATGCAGAATAGATATTAGTTTTTCTGCCTTTTCCCTACAGCTGTTCTTGGAAACAAGTCCCTTGGCATGCTTCTGATATGTTTTGTAGGTGGTGGTTATTCCAAACGCAGGATATTGTGTATCAAGTAACACAGCCTTACTATGTTATTCCTCTTCTCTCCTGATGTTTCAAACAAAAATACTGAAGTACATTGGAGTGATGCTTAATGAATTTACACATGAAAGTTACTTTGGACTCTGAAGATGAAAGATCAGGTTGAGATTCCAGGTACAGCTCACCAGTTGGGTGCAAGTGGACAGATCTGAACAAGTTAACTAACTGCAGCTGAATTTCAAAACATCCAGAGTCCATTGAACCTTCAAGCACCTTTGCAAATGTATTTTCACTTAGCTTTTTAAAAGTATAGGTAATTTCAAAAAACATTTAGCTAAGTAGTTTGAGTTCATTTATATTATATTATCAAATGACATTTTTTCTAAGCACTTTAAGCTATTTTGACTTCTTCCAATATGTTTAAAAGCGTTGAAGAAAATAATGTATGTTTTATATTTACAGAAAAGGGGAAGACATATGTTAATAAAAGAGAACTATCCCCAGACACCCAATTCTTAAAATACATTTGCAACAGTTCCTTTTCAGGGAATCAAAGGTAAAATCTGATGCTGCTGCAAAGTTAAAGGAATACCCCTTTTTCCAGGATGCAAAAAAGAAAATATTATATATTTTTTAAAAATTTATTATAAGCTCAGAAAGAAAATTTGAACTAGGAAAGTAAGGAGATTCCTTCAAGTGAGGAGTTTAGAAAAAGGGCAAAATCTATATAAATTTTTAAAATAAATAAATAAATGTAATGGTGGGAAGACTAACAATGTTCACTGCCTACTGAGTGTTTCCATAAGCTAGTCATAAGCGCTGAAGTTCTGAGCCCGTGCCCTAAGACTCCAAAACCCCTCCCTGACTCAGATGCAAAAGATACAGTCTCTAGCCGTACTTTTTTTTCTTTTCTTTCTTCCTTTATTACTTGCTTTTTACTTTGAGGTTTTTTATTCTTCAGTTCATAAATTAGAACACACGCAATAAGGGAAGAAAACACTGAGCATTTTAGTATAAGATGCATTCATGTTTCATGGAACCTCTTACTCCGAGAGTGATTATGTCAGCTCCTCTTGAAACAGGGGCCCAGGGATGAGAGTCCCCATCATCCCCACAGACCCCTCCAAAGTCATTCTTGAAACCTATACAGTTGAAATAAAAATAACAAGCTTTTAATAAAACAAAGTTTCAAGACAAATCTTGTGCCCTTCTGTCAACAAGACTGTTGCCCTTAGGTCATTCTAATCTAAAACCTATAGCACCAACACTAAGGGCCAGAGCGTGTCACATCACAGTCATCAGGTACATTTTGACACGAGGAAGTTAAATGGGTGAGGTGAGTTTAACTGCAGCCAGCCACTGGCAGCTGAGCACATTTGAGAGAATCATGGCTGTCCAGAGGCTAATCTTTCACTCAGCCACATCTAGGTCTTTCTTTTTCCAAAGAGACATCACTGTAGAGATATATTACACACTATAGGTCTATAATTAGTGCTATATTATACATTATGTATTTCAGATATGTAATTCTAACAGGTCTAGCTGGGGATGCCTGTGTACTTAATATTAACTCCTGCTTAGAACTGGGAAACTTAATCCATTAGATGCAAGATGTTCTCATAAATATAGCATCTTAGGCAATGAAGCCCTTCTATGCTCCAGTGAAAATCTGGGCTTAGAGCTCTTAAACTGATGACTCCGAATCAATTTTTACCTAGGTAGACATTTGTTTATAATGGCTGATTTTAAGTATACTCTGATGTAATTAAATGTTGAATACCTCTAAATGTTTCTATATTTAGGCAGAATATGTTCAGTTAGCTGTCTTTTTGCAAAGGGATATATTTCTGTATTTCTTTTTGTATATATGAATATATATGAAAATAAATATTATTTATACTATTTGGTTTTTTGTTTGTTTGTTTGGCAGATTTTTGCCTATAAGAAATTTAGGGTTTGTTGTAGGAAGAATGATGTCTCCTCAAAAATGCCTATATCCTTATCCCTGGAAATGGTGAATATATTATATTATTTGGGGTTAAAGGGATGCAGTTTGCAGATAAAGTTATGATTGGTAATCTGCTAATCTTAAAATAAAGAGAATATCCCAGATTATCTAGGTGAGCCCAATGTAATGACAAAGGTATTTTAATGGTATACAAAATGTTCTACTGTAAAAACACATGTACATGTATGTTCACTGCAGCACTATTCACAATAACAAAGACATGAAATCAACCTAAATGATCATCAATGATAGACTGAATAAAGAAACTCCAGATGGATTAAAAACAAACATAAGACCTAACATCATGAAAACCCTAGAAGAAAACCTAGGCAAAACCATTCAGGACATAGGCATAAGCAAGGACTTCATGACTAAAACACCACAAGCATTGGCAACAAAAGCCAAAATAGACAAATGGGATCTAATTAAACTCCAGAGCTTCTGTACAGCAAAAGAAACAATTATTAGAGTGAATCGGCAACCAACAGAATGGGAAAAAATTTTTGCAATCTACCCATCTGACAAAGAGCTAATATCCAGAATCTACAGATTTACAAGAAAAAAACCCATTCAAAAGTGGGTGAAGGATATAAACAGACACTTTTCAAAAAAAGACATTTATGAGGCCAACAAACATAAGAAAAAATGCATATCATCACTGGTCTTTATAGAAATGCAAAACAAAACCACATTGAGATACCATCTCATGCCAGTTAGAATGGCGATCATTAAAAGAGAGCAAGAGATGCTGGAGAGGATGTGGAGAAATAGGAACACTTTTACACTGTCGGTGGGAGTGTAAATTAGTTCAACCATTGTGGAAGACAGTGTGGCTATTCCGACAAGGACCTAGAAATAGGCATTCCATTTGACCCAGCAATCCCAATACCGGGCATATATCCAAAGGATTATAAATCGTTCTATTTTAAAGACACATGCACAAGTATGTTTATTGCGGCACTATTTACAATAGCAAAGACCTGGAACCAACCCAAATGCCCATCAATGATAGACTGGACAAGGAAAATGTGGCACATATACACCATGGAATACTATGCAGCCATAAAAAATGATGAGTTTGTGTCCTTTGTAGGGACTTGGATGAATCTGGAAACCACCATTCTCAGTAAACTGACACAAGAACAGAAAACCAAACACCACATGTTCTCACTCATAGGCAGGTGTTGAACAATGAGAACTCATGGACACAGGGAAGGGAGCATCACACACTGGGGTCTGTTGAGGGGGAATGGGGAGGGACAGTGGGGGTAGGGAGTTGGGAAGGGGTAACATGGGGAGAAATGCCTGATATATGTGATGGGGGGATGGAGGCAGCAAACCACATTGCCATGTATGTACCTATGCAACAATCCTGCATGTTTTACACATGTACCCCAGAACCTAAAGTGCAATAAAATATATATATATATATATATACATATATATAAAGAATGTTTTGAAAGACTAATGTCTGATTCTCCCATTACAATGCATGTACTTCTATTATGGTTTTCTTTAAAAAATGGTTTTTAAATGATAATTTTTAAAGCAATCTGAGGAATGTGCATATCTCCTAAATCAGATCTCCCCATGTGCTACACTGAAATAATCTACAACATTTGTACACTTAAATATTATAAACCCTCTTCAAAAGAACTATTTTTTCTACAGTTTTTCATTTAAAAATATTAAGCAGATTGGGAGAAATATTTGCAATTCACATTTCTGATTGCAGGATGCATGTCCGGACTATTAAAAGAACTTCTAAAACTCCAAGAAAACAAACAACCCCCCCAAGAATGAATAAAATATTTGAGTAGACATTTTGCCAAAGATGTATGGATGGCAAATAGACCCACTAAAATGTGCTCAACATCATTTGTTTCTAGGGAGATATAAATTAAAATTACATCTATTAGAATGGCTAAAATACAAAGAAACTGATTATGTCACGTGTTGGTGAGGATGTTGAGAAACTAGAATTCATAGATAGCTGCTGGGAATGTGAAAGGAAATAGCCTCTGGCAAACAGTTAAGCAGGTTTTTATAAAGTTAAACTTGTACTTACCATGACCCAGTAATCCTTTTCCTAGTTATTTATCCAAATGAAATAAAAACGTGTATTCACATAAAAAGTCGAATGTGATTATTTATAGCTGCTTTATTCACTATCTCCTCACACTGGAAACAACTCAAATGTCTCTCAACTGGGAATGGGTAAAATTACGGTGGCAGATTTATAAATGGAATACTTCTTAGCTGTAAAAAGGAATGAACTACTGCTATAGTAATAACATGGATGGATCTCAACTGCATTATGTTAAGTGACAGAAGCTGTACTCCAAAGACTGCAGACTGAATGCTTTCATATATAACATGCAGGACCACAGGAACAGAAAACAGGAATGCCAGGGACTGGGGCTGAGGGGAAGGGGATAGCTACAATGGGAATAAGGTATGTTTTGGGGCAATGGAACAGGTCTGTATCTTGATTGTGGTGGTGGTGGTTACATGACTGCATGCATTTATCAAATTTCATGGAACTGTACATGAAAAAGGGAGAATCTGACATACATATATCATACTTTAATACAAAAAACACTACTAATTAAGTTTATTTTAGGACTGAACTAACTGGTAAGCCCTGAGAATACAGAGATCAATAAGAAAGTCAATCTAGCTGAAGAAGTAAATGTGAAGGGACATAGGTAAATATAAATCAGCCCATGATATTTTATAATAGAGAAGTAATAAAGTACTAGGGTAGCCTAAAGAAGGTTGCAATAAGCCGAGCACAGTGGCTTGTACCTGTAATCCCAGCACTTTGGGAGGCCAAGGTTGGCAAATTGCTTAAGCCCAGGAGTTCAAGACCAGCCTGGGAAACATGGTGAAATCTCATCGTTACTAAAACTGCAAAAATTAGCTGGGCATGTGGGTATGGTGGCATACACCTATAATCCCAGCTACCCCGGAGGCCAAGGTGGGAGGATCACTTGAGCCCACGAGGTTGAGGCTGCGGTGAACTACGATTGTACCACTGCACTCCAGCCTGAGTGTCAAAGCAAGAGCCTGTCTCAAAAAAAAAATTGCAATAAACTCTAATATTGTCTGTATGTGTGTGTTCATGTTCCGGGGGCAGGTTGCTGGGGGGCAGAGGTGTAAGAGAGTCTCACCAGGAAGTGACATTCAATGAATGGAAAACAATTCCTGTGTAAGTTAGGTTAAGTGAGGAACAGAGAGCAGGCACATCAAAATCACAGTGATTGATGTGAATAGAGCAAATGAGATCTCAGAAAAAAATATACAGGAAAAAGGCAAGTGTGAGTTTCTATTTTATTTATTCATTTATTTATTTATTTGAGATTGAGTCTCACTCTTTCACCCAGGCTGGAGTGCAATGGCACAGTCTGGGCTCACTGCAACCTCCATCTCCCAGGTTCAAGCAATTCTCCTGTCTCAGCCTCCCAAGTAACTGGGCTCACAGGGGCACACTGCCACACCCAGCTAATTTTTTTTTGTATTTTAGTAGAGACGGAGTACCACTGTGTTGCCCAGGCTGGTCTTGAACTCCTGAGTTCAGGCAATCCACCTGCCTTGGCCTCCCAAATTGCTAGGATTACAGGTGTGAGCCACTGTGCCCAGCCTGTGAGTTTTTAATAAGCCAGTTAAAATTTGTTTATCCAAAGGAGAGGAAACACAAACAATACTGGACACATGCAAGATGTGTTTTTTCTTAGAGGCAGCTGCTAACCATCCCAGCTTCCTGGCAGGGAGCAGGTTATCTATCCTGTGACTATGAGGGCACACCCTGCGTTAGCCCCAAGGCAAAGAGATAATAATAGCATGCTAGACTGGCAGCCTACCCTCTGGAAGGGTTTATGAGGAGGAAGTCCGCAATTACATATTTCTGGGCAAACATTAACCAAGATTGAAACCCAGATTTGAAGAAAAATAACAGGCTGGAATCTTCAGACAGATTCTGTAGCTGTTCTGTGGACTGATACAGTAGTCAGACACTCTGCTGACTCCAAAAGCTAAGGTAAAAGATTGAGACAGTCTATAAAACTTGGTAAGAAAGCTTTTCCACACCTGCCCACAGAATGTGTTCTGTAACACACAGAGCATTGTCCACATATGAATGATGAGAAACTATTTACATTCGTGACAACAGAGCCGAAGCCACAACATAGGGTCTATTGTTCACCTCATCGTGGTGACCAAATCTATTTATTCATGTGGTTTGGGAGCTCACCACTGTGCGCTGAAGGGCCTCCTCCTGGCAACGTCACCAAGAACATTTCAATCACTGTTACTACAATCTGAACAATTTGGGTTCCATGCTGTGGTTTTGTAATTTCCATTTTTAAAACTTCTTAGACTGAACCATGATGTGTCCAGTCTTGGTTGGGCATACTTAAAATGAAACTGTTAAGCTAAAATTAGCTTGACATCAAGACGGTGCGTGTTCATTTTCCTTATATTTATAGCTGACCACAGTCATTATACAGAAGGCATCTAGTCTTTACTGTGCGCTCTAGGGAACAGGAGGGGCAGTGGGAGTAACCAAAAAACAAAGAACTGCAAGTTTTTCCAAAGGCAGATGGTTGTCACTACTGCCTGAGCAGAGCGGTGCCTGCATCTTAGTGAGGTTAGCTGGCGTGGGAGAACGGACTTTTCATCGAACAGCTGTTTACTCTTCAGTTCTTCTGCAGTTAATCAAGAGTGATGGGGCCTTTTCTAAAAGTTTTGCTTGGGGGCTCGGCTCAGAATTTAACTTACATCACCACAAAGGAAGTATATACAACAAAGCTTCCTCTTAGCGTTTCTTCCTCTTAGCGTTTCTTCACCAAGTAATTTATCTACTGACATATCCAACAGGTGAAGATAAATGGACTCATCATGCTGTGGAAAAGAATTTTTGACTAAGAGTCAGAAGATCTTTGTTTTAGTTCAGTTTTTGCTTCCAGTTAGGCATGTGGGTTGGGCCTCAATTTCATCCAATAAAATTCAAAGGGTTGAACTAAGATCCTTCCAGTTCAAATTCTGATATTTCTCAATTCCTTAGAAGGAAGAAGAAAGATAAGTTGCGTCATTCTATTCGTATGTCAAATGAGACAACAACTACAGAGGAAAGAAGATCTCTCTTTAGCCCCCAAAATTAATATTTTAATATTCCAGAATATTATGTGGAAAATTGTCATGCTTTAGGGATAAGATTTCTTGTGAGATAATATACATTATCCTTGACCTTGTCTAGCATTTTACTTTGAAATGATAAGCAGTAGATTTTTGACTGTTTCATGTTATTTCAATTTCACTATCATTCATTTGATTGGGATATGTTAGTTAAGGCAGAGGTGCAGAACTTTTTGATAATAAGCTGTGCTGTATATCATATTTCTTCTTTGAGTTTACTACTTCAACTTTCCAAGTAACCGCTTTCAGTTATGTCATTGAGGGATGCTTTATGGGTTATGTCAAATACCCCAACTAAAATGACAATGAGAGATTGCTTACAATCCCTGCTGTTGACTTCTGAATGCATTGTTAGGGTCTTTACCATGACTTTCTCTGAGTACTCATTTTATTGTGTTTACTAAGGAAGAAGAATCAATGGTAGCAGATGTCCCGGTTATCTTGTGAATAATTGCAGATATGAGGAAATGGCAAATAAGAAAGAAGTCATGGCCTCAGTCACAGGGGAGGGTTGATGATGAGATTGCTAGATATATAAGATGATAACAAATTCTGAAGAATATTTGTTACACATGAAAACTTTGTGACAATTACCACTTACTTAATGATTCCTAAGGCATCTTCTAGATGAGGAGTTGTCAAACTTTTCCTGTAATGGAACAGAGAGTAAATCTGTTATGTTTTGTGAGTCATGTGGTTTTATCCCAACTACTCAACTCTGCTTTTATAGCATGAAAGCATTTAATGCAAATGAAAGGACATACTGTGTTCAATAAAACTTTGTTTTAGAACAGGCAGTGGGTCAAATTTGGCCTGTTGGGCCTTACTTTGTGGAACCCTGTCTATTTTGTTCACATTATTATTAATTTTTGAGACATAGCCTTGCTTTGTCACCCAGACTGGAGCGCAGTGGTGTGATCTCAGCTCACTGCAACCTCTGCCACCCGGGTTCAAGCGATTCTCTTGCCTCAGGCTCCTGAGTGCTGGGACTACAGGCGCATGTCACCATGCCTGGTTAATTTTCATATTTTCAGTAGAGATGGGGTTTCACCATAGTGGCCAGGCTGGTTCTAAACTCCTGACCTTGTGATCTGCCCACCTCGGCCTCCTGAAGTGCTGGAATTATAGGCATGAACCATCGTGCCAGGCCCATTCACATCATCATTAACGACAATAAGAAACATTTATTGGACCCCTGTGATTTTTGGTGGAGTTGGGAATCAGTGTTAATGTTAAGAAGAGAAGGATATGAACTTGGGCACCTGTGGCCCACAAATCAGCCTCTACTTAATTATCAAATAAAGAGCAGTTTTCAAAAGAGAAAACCAGTACTATATAGTATGAAGCTCAAGACAGATTCTCTTTTTATTCTTCTGGTGTATTCTTCAGTTGTAACCCAAATTTCAGTGTTCACAGGTATATGTTTCTTTTTAATTATCACATGCCTTTTATTTTATTTTATTTGTACCGCTCTATGACAAATTATTGTACCGCTCTATGACAAATTTCTGAAATTAAAATCAAGCTCCTCTAGTTAAACTCTCTTTGGGAATATCTTGTTGGTCCTATAGAATGCTTTAGAAATCCCACGATGTTGAGTGACATCAGCAGTCTAAGTGACATTCTAAGCAACATTCTAAGCTAAGCCATGGCTCGCTCTTATGGTTTATGTGTGTTTGAATAAGCGAATGTTGGTGAAAATGAGAGTATAGATATAACTTCTTTCTGTAGCATCATAGTATTGACCAAAGCATCATAGTATTGATGTAGCATCATACAATAGTATTTCTGTAGCATCATAGTATTGACCAAAGATGAGGTAAGACTAATTTTATCAGATCCATTTGCTGTGTTTCTACTTTCAAGACTAACGTCTAGTTTTCCCTGGTAATCACTGACAGAATCCAACTCACATTGCTTTAGATGATTTAGGAGATGGGTATACGTGTCGTCTTACTATAACTGCTCATTTTTAGCTTTGCTTTTGACTTCTCAATTGTCCTTTCTAAATAGAAGTGTGGTTCATGAATTTGATTATTCAACATTGTAGCTTCTAGTGAGGCTCTAATTTTAGGAGTGAGAGACCCACACATAGTAAGATATTTAGAGGTGCTAGAAACATCTATTGTGCAATATTATCCTTTTTCTTTAGTGTTTGGAAAACCTACTTCTTTGCCTTTGGGCCTATTAAAATACATATATTTTATATGATAGAGGGGTATTATCAGCTATTAGCTTCTTATCACAAATTTGTTGATATCATGGCTAGTAGAGACAGGGTCCTAAGGGAATGAAGCTCCAGAAAGATACTTTTAAAAAGAAGGAAAATGGGGTGGTTTGTTTTCCCTCTTATGATCTCATTTTCTCCGTCTCGGTAACACCAAATATACAAACCTTTTGTAGTCCCCTGCATCAAACTCAGTGTGTGTTCTCTGGAACATACTGCTCAAATAAAAAATATTAAATTAAAAAATAATCGATAGCCTTATTTTATCAAATTTTGTGTTTAGCATATATAATCTTGATGCAGAGAAACTTCAGTAATGTGAATGGCAGACTTTACATTTACTGAAGAGAAGTTCTTTTCTGATGGCCAAAGAATACCAAGAAAATAGGAATGATTAGTGTAAGGGTTACTGCCGAGTTTAAGATGAAGAAACTGAGGCCAGTATAAGAAAATTAAATGCCAATTTATTTAGCTCCCGGGCCGGGTTCTATGGTCCGGGGAAAGGGGGCCAGAGAAGTCGCGCTGACTTACTGGAGTGGGGGGTTTTTGTGACTACCAGGAACGAGCAACAACAGGGTGCTCTGATTGGCTCTAGGGGAGCGGGATTGGGACGGGGCAGGCCGCTATTGGTTGGCGGGTTGGCGGGCGGGTTTTTTGGTGCAAGAGCCAGCCAGAGCTGCATCAGCCGAAGCCTTCCAGGGGAACCGTGCGCAGAGCTAGGTGCCGGGAGCAGAGACCGGTGCCAAGTGCAGAGGTAGGTGCCGGGTGCCGAATGCAGAATGGGTGAGTGTGGCTGGCCTCCTGGTGAGGCAACCGGCCTTACAATTAGAAAGGTTACATGAATTTTATTTGACCTTTGGATGTAGTGTATTTAAAGATAAAACAGTTCTGTAGTAAGAAACCATGTCAGTAGTTCCCAGGTCTGATTCACTTTTTTTTTTCTCATTCCCTAAGCTTTTCTGTATTGAGGAAATCGCTGTGGCAACTGAGATGTAGATATTGAGACTGTTTTGCTGGCAAACCCTGGAACACGTGTAAATTAACATGTCCTCAAGGGAGAATTCCCACTACAAAGAGTGTTTGCCAGACCACTTCTGCTTTCCCCAGAAGTTAAGAGTGTACTCTGGCGGATACTAAGAATGATCAGCCAGGCAATAAGGTGATTGAAAGAGACAAAGTTCATGCATTTGTCTCATGGGGATCCTGAGTAAAGGGTCCATTGCAGGCTCTGAGAGAGAAGACTCAAGTATCACCAAGTTTATATGTAGGAAACATTTTGTTTTTAATTTTAGAAAATTATTTAGAAAAAGGTAATATGGGTAAAGATTTTCAGAGAAAGGGATTCAGAGATACTCTGTCGCCGTAGCAGGCTGTCCATAAAACAAAGGTAGACAACAACCAGTATTCTTGGGTGTCACTGGGAAGTCACAGTTCAGAGATAGCAAAGTGGTTTCATGGAAAACTGTGTTGTGAAGGATTTTGGAGATGTTTGTCCTCAGGAAAAAGAGTACCTTGATGAATTAGTGATGTCTGCTATAGGTGTGGGAGGAGGAAGTAATTGTGCATGCCCAGTAAATTTGCTTAGTTCTGGTTGAGGTACAATCTTGTAGCAAGTTTTTTGATATCTAATCCTCAATTTCTTTATCTGTAATAAAGACAGTGATACCTGGTCTGCTTACGTGGAGACCTGTTATGAGAATGGAATGAGTTAGTAACTGTGAAAGCATTTTGAGAACTATAAAGTTCTCAAACTATAAAGGGGAGAGAAAAAAACTTTCTCCCTATCATCTTAGGTTTAAGACTGGGGACCTGTGAATTAAACTAACAAAAGACAGATTAACAAGAGAAAGGCACACAATTTTTATTAATATTTACATGCCTCGGAATTCATAAAAACTAGTGAAACTCAAAGAAGTAGTTAGACTTAGGAGTTTATACAACCTTTTAACAAAGGAAAGAGGGTTTGGGATTCAAGGGATGACAAATTGTGGGAAGTGACTAGGAAATGGATGGGAGAATGAATGGAAGGTAAGGGGTATTTTAGTGAGATCTGTTTGTGCAGACTCATTCTGATGTTGATTCTCCATCTCAATGATAAGAGCTGTGCTTTCTTTCCTGGTAAGGGTGGTGGTGGCGGTAATGGTGCACCCTCATAAAGGGAAATCGTGGCCCTGATTTTAGGCACATAAGAGGAGAGCTGAGAAGAGCAGAGAACTCTCCCCATCTATTGATTCCCAATTGCCTTCAGATAAAAATAATTCTTTTGCTAAACTGGCATATTTTGGGATGGCATATCCTGATCCCCTTCAAAAGCATTCTACACGTGTGAAGGTTTATTCTTGTATTGTAGGTTGCATATTCTTTCCTGAAATTAAAAATCTCAGTTTCTTATAAATTCATGACGAAATTGACCCCATTGAAAAAAATGCAATGGAGATGACAGAAACAATAACATCCTTGTGTATCCTTCCAGAAATGCACCTATCCTTTCAGTGTCAACAGCCAGGAAAGATAGGAATGGAACTAATTATCTGCAAATATCCCTTGACTCCCTCACTTCCCATCTGAGATTAATTATTAAAAAAGAGACCCTGATGGATTCTTGCCTTCAGGTATAATTACCTCAAAATTGACTGACATTTAAAGCACACATGACACTTTTTAGCTTTAATTAGAGTAAATTGGTGGCATTTACTTAACTGGTAGTTTTGGGGACGGTTGGAGGCATAAGAGTATGTATACTTAATAGTATAATATCCTGCTGACATTAAGATTTAGCCTCTATTGGAAGGTTCTATATTTAGAATAAAATCGCTTAAGAAATGAAGCCCCAGTGATGGTTTTGGCCATGAATTAATTAGCCCAGTCACTGAGAGAGGCCCTGAGGAAAAAAAAAGAAATTGCCACCAACAACAGTGGAAACCCAAAATCTATAGATGTTTTAGTTAAACAGTCTTGAAGATTTTCATGATTTAACAATGTTAAAATTCACTTGCTTTGCTGTAACATTTTTTGACACTGATATTATGAACACCAAAAAGAAATGGAGTGTTTTAGACCAACTCCAAAAATTATGGATAAAAACATATTTATCTGAGTGTCTCTTATGATTGTTTTAAATTCTTCCATAGTTGTGGCTATTTCTTTTTTATAATTGTGTTAATGTTCTTTTTTGTCTGGACTAAGCATGCTACTGGTTTATTTCATTAATTATTTCAGTAAATCAGCTTTTGTATTAATCACTAATACTCTTTTTTGTATTTTAGTATAATTAACTGATTTTATTTTTCCAATTAACAGTATTTGTTCCCCCTTTTCCTTCCTTCCATTGTCTCTCATTTTATTTTGTTGTTCTTTTTTCTAATATGTTGACTTGAATGTTAATTTATTTTTACTCTTTCTTATCTAATAATGTGTTTATGATTGTGGGTTTAATTCAAAGTAGATTTTCAGCCTGGCCTGTATTTTAGAATCTGTAATGCATTTACATTATTATTTTGTAGATATTTTGAAACTTTAGTTTTGATATTTTGTTTGATCCAAGTATTGATTAAAAGCATGTTTTTAATATTTATGTGGTTGATTTTCTTCTTTGTGTCCTTCTGTTTCTTCTTGACTCCTCCTCCTTCTCTTCTTTGTCTATAGTTTATCAATGGGGTTATAGTCAGTAAAGTGTTCTATGCATTTTTAGTTTGTTGTTGTTTTGTTTTGGTTTGATTTATAGTCAAAAGTTTATAAGGGTACCAGGAATTCTTGTAAAGTGGGTGAATTTTTTTTTTAGGATAATAATTTCTACATATCTATTATGTTAATATTAACCAATTGTAGAATTGATACCAAACATTCTTAATTACTTTTTCTCTAATTGATTTTTCCATGGACTAAAATTATGATTTAGAGTCTCCTAATCTTACGTCGTAGTCTGTTATCCCTTGCAGTCCCTATAGTCTATGCATTATGAAATTAATATAACTTTTGTACACCAAGAAAGTTATAATCTCATTATGGATTATATTCTATATCATAAAGCTTGTTATTTGTTTTGTTTAACTTTTGCTTTAATTTTAGTCTTGTCCAATATTAATACTGTGACCAGAATTTATGATAGTATTACCAATGTAATAATTATAAAATAGAAGAATAAAGAAAATGTAGCTTCTATATTTTTTTACATCTGAGCTAATTTTCTTCCTAAGCCTTTACCTTGTTAGAAAGAAAGAAAACTGAAGCTTGTCAAGTAGTGGTATCCTTATCCTTTGGATTACTTATTCTCTTTTAGAGAGAGGTTTTTGAATTCCTTTTCCTCTCCCTGCATTTCCTCAAGATGACATCGAAGTATATGAGGTGGGTTTAAGTAACTCGGCAGAATCTGCCACCATTCTGTTCCTTATTGGTCTCTGTTGCATGGTGTTGGTTGAGATAGAACTGATTCTACCTGGGCTTTCAGGTGTGCTGGCATTGGGTTGAGATATTCATGTTCTGTGGTCATTATTTTTTCTGATGTCAGGTTTGTATTGTTTCACCAGCCTGTCTTGCTCATTGGGGTCCACTGCTAGGGCACATATGAATTTCTGGGTCCCTTGCAAGCTGCACATGGGCCATAAGGAACCACTTACTAGCTTGCTTTCGTAAGCCCAGCTCCTCCCCTCTGTCAGTCCATATTGCCTGCTTTTTTTTTTTTTTTTTTTCATATCATACTGAGATGGCACTAAGCAGAGAGAAGGATTTTCCCTAGAGGCTTGCAGCCTTCTGCAGACCATGTGAAGGAAGAGTGCTACTAACCCTGATTTTTTAGGTTTTCTCCATACTTACTGAAAAGTTTTTATAGCTCTATCCCTTTTTATGTCCATTTTAGAACTTTTAACTTTTATAAGTCACTTTGTGCCTTAAATTAGAGCTAAATCTAAAACACAGTACAGTCATGTGCCACATAACGATGTATGAGTCAACACTGAACTGCCTCTGTGACAATGGTCTGATAATTGGATATGTTTGAGTATACAAATAATCACCTTGTATTACAATTGCCTGCCGTCTTCAGGACAGTGACATTCTGTACAGGTTTGCAGGGCAGGACACACTATACCAGCCTAGGTGTGTAGTAGGTTATACCATCTAGGTTTGGGTAAGTATACTCCATGATGTTTACACAACAACAAAACTATTCAACACTGCATATCTCAGAATGCATCCTGTCATTAAGTGTCGCATGACTGCATTAAAGAGGTGCAGCATCATCTGAACATCTTTTTCCTTTGGAAAGCATATTTACCTCAATTACCTATATTGTTGATCCATCGGCACATCCTGTTGATTTTTATCTTCAAAACTTATCCCAACTCCATCTACTTTTTGTCTCCACCACTCGCATCCTAATATAAGCTACCTCCTCTTTTTGTTTATTTTGTTTTGGTTGGATTACTGCAAGAGCCTCCACATTTATCTTCCTAATTCCAATCTACATAGCAGCCAGAGTGATTATTTAAAAATATAAATGAGATCATGTAAATTTGCAAGACCCAAGTCTAAGGTAACTCCTTATACTTGAAATACATGTAAATTATCTCTCAGGTTCTATGTGTCTCTATTTTGTAGCCAATGCCTACATCTCTGGCATCATTTCTTATCCCTTTCTTCCCTGCTGACTACACTCCAGCCAAACCACACTGACATTCTTTTTGCTGTGGAACAAGACAAGCTCCTTCTTGCCTTAAGGCTTTTGGGTAGTTTTCTCTGTCTGTGGAATGCTCTTTCTCCATGAATTCTCAAGGCTGGCTTTTTCCTGGTCTTACCTTAAATCGTCACATCCTTTGAGAGGCCTTCTCTGACCATCCAACCTAAAGTAGTCTTTCAGTCACGTTTTATCACGGTACCCTTTTCTATATTAATCACAGCATACATTATTACCTGATTAATTTTATTAATATATTTATTGATCTGCCTCAAGCAGTGATACATAAGCTACATGAGAGTAGAAACATGCCTGTCAGTTGTCACCAATAATAATAGCAAAATAATGTAGTATCGACTATGATTCCTCAGTCTGACTCTGTTCTAAGCCCTTTCCATGTATTAGGGTCTTTCATCTTCACTGAAATCTCATGAGGTTGTCATTATTGTTATCCTTATGTTTATAGATGAAAGAACTGAGGCATAGAGGATTTCAGTGACTTAGCCACAGTCACAAAGCTACTAAATGGTAAAGTTGGGATTTGAACACAAGCCACGTGGCTTCGGACACCACAGCATTATGTGTTACAGGAGTTACAGATCTAAAAAAGAGTAGTAATAGTCCTTTCGAATACTCAACAGTTGGGAAGACAGGCGAGTGAAAGGAAATCACGACAAATCCTAAGTTACATATTACGGGCATCAGAGGAGGGCCACTGTTGGGTCATCTGCATTTGCTTATGTAGGAGTCTGGCATCATTATTTGAGACATATGGAGGTAGCAAATGAAACATTTTCCTTGTTTAAAGTATATTGAGTAACTGAAGTCTGTAAGACTGAATTCTCTTTCTGAAGTGATTTTGATATTGGTTTCCTATTCTTTTACTCTGGCAAAGAGAGAGATTATTTCATAAATGAAAGATGATGTAGGAGACTGAAAGAAGGTGAACCATCAGGAGGAACCCATTCTTTGCCTACTTTGAATAAATCATTTTGAAATGAGACATAATTAATGTTAGTGCTTTGGACTATAGGAAAGTTTGCAAAGATATCCAGTGCAATTCTCATGGCCGGAAATGGCAGTCTGATTACAGTTATGCCAAATAGCCATTGCATGCCTTAGGGAATGTAGCAGTAAAATGAAATTAACTGTTGGCATCAAGTAATAAGACTGTGATTACAACCGATAGAGGCCAGTCTTTATTTAGTGCCACAAGCTGAGGGCCTCGTAGAAATTAGCTCACTTGATCCTCACAGCAAACCTGTTCAGATAGGTATTATTATGGGGCCCCATTTTACTGTTGAGGAAGGTGAGGCCCAAAAAGGGTAAGCAATTTGCATAATATTACATAGCAATAAAGTGGCAGACCTAGAATTTAAACCCAACCATAGGATTGTGTAAATAAAGCAAGCAAATAATTATTTAGTATTCAGTGACTATGTTTGCCTGGTGCTGTGTTAGTCACTTTCATGTAAAGGTGATGTGGGGATACTGAAATAAGGTGAACCTTTTCATGTATTGTCTCATTTACTCCTAAAACCCTGCTTAGTGTGTGTTAAACTCATGTTACAGATGAAGAAACTTAGATAGAATTAGGGAATTTTCCCAAGGTTATGCAAAACCAGGCCTGTCTGACTCCAAAGTCTGTACAAACTAGTAATTCATTAAACTCTTTCCAGTAGCAAGCAGGATACTGTTCTTCCTTCTCCGTAATTACCTTTACTACCTGAAGTTCCTTCCCTCTGGTACTTTTCTCTCATTCTTTGTGCTTTTATGATGCATAGCTCAATAAAGCATAATATGAAACCTGCTAGCATTTTCAGAGCCCAGATTGTGTGCTGGTCATTGTGCTAAGGTGTTTTCCATTAATTACCTCATTTAATCCTTCCAGCAACCATGTATCATAGGTACTGTTATTAACACCTTTTTATATATGAGGCAACTGATGTTGAGAAAGGCGCTCTTGGCAGAGGTTTGATGAAGAGTCTGGTGATGCAATTTTTCTGGAAAGAAAATGCAGCATTTTAAAGCCTCATTGCCTTCCTCTGTACTGAGAATAAATTAACTCAGATTCAGAATTTTTAACATTTTTGAACATTTAAAAATATGCAATATTATTTTAGAATGCTTTCTTTCTGGGAATCAGGGTGGGTTGGAGTTGTGTTCTTTGTGGTGTATTTCTTGAAAAGATCCGCCGGCCTAATCTGGCTAATTCAGGACACTTCCTCTTCCTCTCCTCTTTCTGTGGCTCTCTCTTCTGTTCTCAGGGCCGCCACCATTAGCATGTGTCTACTGAAGGAACAAGTGTAGTGGGGAACAGGGTGTTGGGTCTCTGGGAAACTCATTTGCATACTTCTTGTTACAAAGGCCAACCACATCCTGGTTAAGACAATGTGCTGTCTGATAAACAGACTGCATCCCCCAGTGTCTGCCTGGAGCTCAGCCAGCATGTGGCCTGCCTTTGTCACAAGGTGCTGTTTATTCTGCCTGGAAGTCCAAGGACAGAACAAACCAGCTAAAAGAATCTTTTATTTCTCCCATTCTCTGGCAGAAATTCCTTGAGTCAAAAACATGTATTAATATTAGGTTAAGGGAAAGGCATCAGAATTCTTCAAAGATGCCTTCCTAACCCTGTGGAAAACATATAAAAAGTTTTGGTTTTCCTTTCTAGCTACAAATTCTTTGGGGTTTGGGAAAACTAGGAAACTTGGAAAATATGGTGCAAGGGCGATATAACAATCATAGTTTGCCAAGACTTTTAGTTGATAAATATTTCTTTCCACATCTGTTTTCTATGTGTTCCCTTTCTCTTTTCCTCCCTCCCACCCGAGCACACACAGACAAAAGGAAGTGGAGGCTTAAACAATTAATTGGTGATGGCAGGACCCGTTGTTTAGGAATCTGGATAATTGAGTCCTAATTTCTCTGACTCCCTTCACTTTGGTAAATTATAGAAAGAAAAAGATTTTGAGACTCAGGCTCATTTTTGGCAGTTAAGGTAAGAAATCTATCTATGATTCTCTTTTACTGTGTTTTTATTTTCTTTTTAACTCCTCTCAAAACAATTCAACGTTTCCTTCTCTGCTTATTTTCAAATCTGAATGTGGTACATATTTTAAGATATATTTTAACCACAAATTTTATTGGTGACTGCAATCACTGAAAGGAAGGTACTCTGTGAACACAGAAATTGTTTTAATGTTTTAAATCAATAATTCCTATAAAAAATTGTATCTTGAGGGAATAGAATATGCAGCCATTTCCTTTCTGCATTTACAGTGACCTCTGAAATATATTACAACCACTCATCTGTATCTAATCCCACATGTGTGGTGAATACTTTCAGTAAAGTATTGACTAGAACCTTCTGGAGGTATCTGTGGAAGATGTTGATAGAGATGATGTTACAGAACAGTTTGAAAAAGACGCCAGTTGGCATTTTGAAGGATTACCAACATTTCTAATAAAGTCTCTGAAGAGATTTCTGGCTGCTTAAGAATAATAATATGATAGAGATTGATTATTTTGAGGTTTCGAAGTTAAATACTTGCATGTGGTGAATACTGAGGCTTATTGTGAAAATGAAAATTAGACCTATGTAGAAATCCTTGTGGAGAATGAGACCGTCAGGACTTTCATCAAGGCTGCTCTTTAGACAACTCCCTCTTTGGAGCAGAAGTCGGTTCACTGTCCTTGTTAAATTTCAACTGAGGTTGATTCTGAATCTTGAGGACCATTATGATGTTAAAAAAAGGAAAAAAAAAACAATCACTAAAGGTCAATGATCTTTCCCTAATCTTTCAGAAAAGCGGATACTGACTGGCAGATATTAAATGCTCTGTCAAAATGGTATAATGAATAAATCAAGCTGATATAATTTACTAATCATTTACCCAAGCCAGCGTCTGTGCCTAGAGCTTTAGAGGCATACCTTGTTTTATTGTGTGTCGCATATACTGCATTTTTTGCAAGTTGAAGGTTTGTGGCAACCTTGCATTGAGCAAGTTTATCAGCCCCATTCTTCCCAACAGCATGTGCCCACTTAGTGTCTCTGTGTCACATTTTGGTATTTTTCACAATATTTCAAACTTTTTCATTATTATTATATACATATATTTTATTTTATGTTAAGTTCTGGGATACATATGCTGAATGTGCAGGTTTGTTACATAGGTATGTGCCATGGTGGTTTCCTGCAATTGTTATATCTGTTATGATGATCTGTAATCAGTGATCTTTGATGACACTATTGGAATTTGTGGGGGGGGTGGGTTGCGGCATGAACTGCTCCTATGTAAGATTGTGTGTTCTGACTGCTCCACCTACCAATGGTTTTCCAGTTTCTCTTGGGCCTCCCTATTTCCTGAGACACAACAATATTGAAATGGGGTCAACGAATAACCCTACGATGGCTTCTAATGTTCAAGTGAAAGGAAGAGTTGCAAATTTCTCACTTTAAATCAATTTTAGAAATGAATAAGCTCAGTGAGGAAGGTGTGTTGAAAGCCGAGATAGGCCAAAAGCTGGGCCTCTTGTGCCAAACAGCCAAGTTGTGAGTGTAAAGTAAAAATTCTTGAAGAAATTAAAAGTGCTCTTCAGTGAACACATAAGTGATAAGAAAGCACAACGGAGGCCGGGCATGGTGGCTCAATCTTGTAATCCCAGCACTTTGGGAG
This sequence comes from Cacajao melanocephalus, assembly GCA_963573385.1. Lineage (NCBI taxonomy): Eukaryota > Metazoa > Chordata > Mammalia > Primates > Pitheciidae > Cacajao > Cacajao melanocephalus. The sequence goes on along the minus strand of CAUYLG010058023.1, from coordinate 74,479 downwards.
GCCAAGGCAGGAGAATCACTTGAACCTGGGAGTTTGAGACCAGCCTGGGCAACATAGTGAGACCCTGTCTCTATTAAAAAAGAAAAGAAAGGAAAAGAAAGTGCAACAGCCTAATTGCTAATATGGAGAAAGTTTAAGAGGTCTGGATAAAAGATCGAACTAGCCACAGCATTCCCGTAAGCCAAAGCCCGAGAGCAAGACTCTTAACTCTTCGGTTTTATGAAGGTTTGAGAGAGGTGAGGAAGCTGTAGAAGAAAAATTGGATGCTAGCAAAGGTTGATTCATGAGGTTTAAGGAAAGAAGCCCTTTCCCTAACATAAAAGTGTAAGGTGAAGCAATAAGTGCTGATGTAGAAGTTATCCAGAAGGACTAGCTAACATAATTGATAAAAGTGACCACATTAAACAATAGCTTTCTCTGTAGACAAAACGGCCTTCAATTGAAAGATGATGCCACCTAGGACTTTCACAATGTTACATTAGGTAGTCAGGCAATTAGCAGGGTAGGAGAGGGCCCTGCTCCCACCAGGAACTTCAGGCCACCATCAGGTGATGGTCAGGTGGTTGATGGTCAGGTGGCTTTTGCAAATTGAAGGTGGTTTTTGCAAATTCAGCCTCTCTAAAATAATATTGGTTGCAGCCAGTGCCAGGGAAAGGCAGTCTCCCAACAGATAGAAATATCTGAAATTGGTGATCAGCAGCTTCGTGACAAAATCTAGGAGTCGGGTGAGTGGGCTCAAGCATTTACACTAAGAGGCAAAATATTGAAGTTTAACTGGTATTTGACCTCCTAGAAACATTTGACTAGTAAGGGAAGAACGCCTCAAGTGAGCACGCATAGAACTTCAGTAAGCACACTGTGTGTACAGTCCCTCCTCACAAGCCCACCCAAGGGAAGAAACAGGGTAGATATAAAGCAACCCTGGAAGCATGCCAACATATGAGACCCCAAGTCAAAGGTCAAACCACATACTTGATTTTTCTTAAGTTACCCACTTGGCCCTCTTCCAAGTGTACTTCCTTTCATTCCTGCCCTAAAACTTTTATTTTATTTTATTTTTTTGTGATGGAGTCTTGCTCTGTTACCCAGACTGGAGTGCAGTGGCACGATATTGGCTCACTGAAACCTCTGCCTCCTGGGTTTAAGTAATTCTCCTGCCTCAGTCTCCTGAGTGCTGGGATTACAAGCATATACCACACACCCAGCTAATTTGTGTATTTTTACTTGAGACAGGGTTTCGCTATGTTGGCCATGCTGGTCTTGAACTCCTGAGCTCAAGTGATCTGCCCACCTTGGTCCTCCAAAGTGTTGGGATTACAGATGTGAGCCACTGTGCCTGGTCCCTAAAACTTTTAAATAAACTTTCACTCCTGCTCTAAAACTCAACTCAGTCTCTCACTCTGCCTTATGACTCTTGGTTGAATTCTTTCTTCTGAGGATGTGAGGATTGAGGTTGATGCAGACCCAAATGGACTTGCAGCTGCTAACATAGCTACAGAGGAGAAGTCAATGTCTGACTTCAAGGTTTCAAAGGACAGGCTGACACTCTTGTTAGGGGTTAATGCAGCTGGTGACTTTAAGTTGAAGCCAATGCTCATTTACCATCTGAAAATCCTAGGGCCCCTAATAATTATGTTAAATTTACTCTCCCTGTGCTCTGTAAATAGGGCAACAAAGCCCGAGTGACAGCACATCTATTTACAGCATGGTTTACTGAATATATATATATATATAATTTTTTTTGGTGGGGGGACAGAGTCACTCAGTCGCCCAGGCTTGAGTTCAGTGGCATGATCTTGGTTCACTGCAACCTCTGCCTTCCAGGCTCAGGTTCTTCTCCTGCCTCAGCCTCCCAAGTAGCTGGGATTACAGGTGCCTGCCACCATGCCTGGCTAATTTTTGTATTTTTTTAGTAGAGATAGGGTTTCACCATGTTGATCAGGCTGGTCTTGAACTCCTCACCTCAGGTTATCCGCCTGCCTCGCCTCCCAAAGTGCTGGGATTACAGGCATGAGCCACTGCACCCGAGCTTTACTGAATACTTTATGTATACTGATGATCCACTGCTCAGAAAAAGATTCCTTTCAAAATATTGCTGTTCATTAACAATGTACCTGATCGCCAAGAGCACTGATGGAGATGTACAAGGACATTAATGTTGTTTTCATGCCAATTAATAGAATACCCATTCTGCAGCCCAGGTATCAGGAAGTAATTTAGACTTTCATGTTTTATGATTTAAGAAATGCATTTTGTAAGGCAATAGTTGCCATAGACAGTGATTCCTCTGATGGAATCTGGATGGATCTGGGCAAAGTCAGTTGAAAAACTCTGGAAAAGATTTGTGATTTTAGATGCCATTTAAAACACTTTGATTCAGAGGAGGACGTGAAAATATCATTAATAGGAGTTGGGAAGATGTTGATTCTCACATCATGGATGACTTTGAGGGGTTAAATACTTCGGTGAAGGAAGCAGCTGCAGGTGGAATGAAAATAGCAAGAGCGCTAGAATTAGACATGGAGCCTGAAGATATGGTGAATTGCTACAGTCTCTTACTAAACTTTAATGGATGAGGAGCTGCTTCTTGTGGATAGATGAGCAAAGAAAGTGGTTTCTTGAGATGGAATCTATTTCTAGTGAAAAACCTATGAACATTGTTGAAATGACAACAAAATACTTAGAATGTTATATAAACTTAGCTGATAAAGCAGTAGCAGAATTTGAGAAGAGTGACTCCAGTCTTTAAAGAAGTTCTGCTGTAAAATGCTATCCAACAGTATTTCATGTTATGAGGAACTTTTCATGAAAGGATGAGTCAACTGATTTAGTAACCTTTATTATTGTCTTATTTTAAGAAATTGCCACAACCACCCCAACTTTCAGCAATCACCACCCTATACAATGAGCAGTCATCAACATCAAGGCAAGGCCCTCCACCAGCAAAAAGATCATGACTCTCTGAAGGCTCAGATGATTGCTAGAATTTTTAGCAATATTTTAAAAATTAAGATAGGTACATTTTTTGAGATATAATGCTGTGCACAACTTAGCAGACTATAGTGCACTGTAAATGTAACTTTTATATTCACTGGAAAAATTCATGTGACTTGCTTTATCGCAATATTTACTGTATTACAGTGGTCTGAAACTAAACCCCCACTATTTCTCAGGTATGCTAGTATTTACTTTATTTATTATGATACAAATCAAGTAGGAATTTTCTTCATAAACTTTAGAAAAATAGATATATGAAAGGAATTGCAACAAAAGCAAAAATTGACAAGTGGGATCTAAATAAATCAAAGAGCTTCTGCAAAGCAAAAGAAACTCATCAGAGTGAACAGACAACTGACAGAGTGGGCACAACTTTTTGCAATTCATTCACCTGACAGAGGTCTAACATCCGGCATCTATAAGGAAATTGAATTTATAAGAAAAAACCAACAAACTCCATTAAAAAGTGAGCAAAGGACATGAACAGACACTTCTCAAAAGAAGACATACAGGTGGCCAAAAAACATGAAAAAAAGTTCAACGTCACTGATTGTTAGAGAAATGCAAATCAAAACCACAATGAAATATCATCTCATACCAGTCAGAATGGCTATTACTAAAAAGTCAAAAAAATAACAGATGCTGGCAAGGTTGTGGAGAAAAAGAAATGCTATTACACTGTTGGTGGGAGTGTGAATTAGTTCAACCATTGTGGAAGACAGTGTGACGATTCCTTAAAGACTCAGAGGTAGAAATACCCTTTGACTCAGCAATCACATTACTGTGTATATACCCAAAGGAATATAAATTATTCTATTATAAAGTTACATGCATGTGTATGTTCATTGCTGCACTGTTCACAACAGCAAAGACATGGAACCAACCTAAATGCCCATCAATGATAGACTTGATAAAGAAAATGTGGTACATATACAATGGAATACTAGGCAGCCATGAAAAGGAATGAGATGATGTCCTTTGCAGGGACATGGATGAAGCAGAGAGCCATTATCCTCAGCAAACTAACACAGGAACAGAAAACTGAATACTGCATATTTTCACTTAAAAGTGGGAGCTGAATGGTGAGAACATGTGGACACGTTGGGAGAAACAATACACACTGGGACCTGTTGGAGCAGGGGGAGTGGGAGAGGGAGAGCATCAGGAAGAATAGCTAATGGATGCTGGGCTTAATACCTAGGTGATGGGATGATCTGTGCAGCAAATCACCATGGCACACGTTTACCTTTGTAAACCTACGCATTCTGCACATGTACCCCTGAACTTAAAGATTGAAAAAAAGAAAAATAGATGTAAAAAGTCTGTTCATTATCAGATTTTTTTTTTCACTCTGTTTCTCCAGCTTTCCACCTTTTCATGTCCTCTGCTCCAGGGTACTTTGATGAAACGTGTTCCACCGTGGATGCTTTATGATTTGATAGTGAAAAGGGCTGTAGACATTTAGAATGCACATAACTTACTGTCTTTGGATATCTAGTACTACAACAATGTTTTCCACAAAGTGTTTTGAGTCCTGCTGTGACTGTAGCTTAGCTGTTCTTATGGGAAACTGTGTGTCTTATGTTCTCTGCTTCCTCCGGGAGCCCCAGTTATCTCTTCCTGATGTAAGGGAGATCAACATGGCTGCCTCTTGGATATTTGACTGCCCAATATCATTTCTACCAGATGGTGTAAGAGGGAAATAAAAAAACGCTGCAACTCAAACCAGTTTGAGTTTTAGCATTTTGCTACCTGATTGTAGGTCTGGTAAATGACTGGACCAGAGAAGGAAGTTGAAGTAGGTTTTTCATAGCCATTGGCTCATTTCCCAGAGGTTTTGCTCACTAGGGTATTTGAAGATAGGAAGTGGCTGGAGTGTGGTTTCAGATCTGGGGCTTGTCTCTCTCATCAGGGAAAATGGGATAAAATTTAAAGGTCATTCCTATGTTAGAGAAAATGATTGACCAGGCTTATACATGAGATTATTTCTGCAACACCACGTGTAGCATGTGTATGCCAATCATGTGGCTCTGTAAGGTGGAAGGAGAAATGGTGCTCGGTTATGGTTGTTTTTATCTCAAGTTCTTTGACATTCAGGGCATGAGACAAAAGTATATAGTTTTGGTTTGGCATTCTGTGACTATGCTGAGATTTTTTTCTTCCTTTTCTTTTATGAGGTATTTTAAAATTTAGATGTTCTTTTTGCCGTGAAATCTAATTTAATTGTGGTTATTTTATTTTTCTGTATATGTGCCCAGAGATTTTTGGTTTATTGGTAAACTTTAAAGAATACCACAGTGCATATAAACATATATATTTTAAGAACCAGTCATAATGGAGGCCTCTGATGTCCTTTGGAAAATTCTTACTTGGAAGCAATTCTAATTAACAAGCTATTTTCTGGTTTCTTTCTTGTAAGCTTTATTAATAATAATACTATTAGTTAGCTAGAAATCTTTAGTCCTATGGTTGGATTTTTCCCCATTCTCTTTCTTAGTAACCAACTCTATTGTAGTTATTTTTCATAAAATATGGCAAACTTGTGATAACAAACAACCAACATGGTAGTGATAAGAACAGTCAAACTCTTAAAAGTCAGAATTTTGCAGATATTCTTTTATTTCATTTTTTTGAGACAGAGTCTCACTTTGTCAGCAGGCTGGAGTGCAGTGGTATGATCTTGGCTCACTGAACCCTCTACCTCCTGGGTTCAAGTGATTCTCCCACCTCAGCCTCCTGAAGTAGCCGGGACTACAAGCATGCACCGCCGTGGCCGGCTAATTTTTGTATTTCAGTAGAGATGGGCTTTCACCATGTTGGTCAAACTGGTCTCAAACTCCTGACCTCAAGTGATCTGCCCGCCTCGGCCTCCCAAAGTGCTGGGATCACAGGCATGAACCACCACACCTGGCCAGATGTTCTTTTATAATAAACTCAGTGAAAGTAAATTATAGGGAAACCTCATTAAATTACAATTGGTTTATTCAAAAGAATCTTATTTTTTAAAGAACATACTCTTCCCCCAGTTAACTAGATTCGCTATTTAAAAAAAAATAAGGATATTGAATAACTTGCTTGGTTATTCACAACTATTTTGTTTTTCCTGTCATTTAAATTCTAGGTTGAGACAGTTTAATTCTTTTAAGGAATGAAGAGACTAATCTCTGAGAGAAACACTGATAGATTTTTTTTTTTTGAGATGGAGTCTCACTGTCACCCAGGCTGGACTGCAGTGGTATGATCTCGGCTCACTGCAACCTCTACCTCCCAGTCTGCCAAGTAGCTGAGACTACAGGCGCCTGCCTCAGCTCCTGGCTATTTTTTGTATTTTTAGTAGAGATGGGATTTCATATGTTGGCCAGGCTGGTCTTGAACTCCTGACCTCAAGTGATCCACCTGTTTCAGCCTCCCAAAGTGCTGGGATTACAGGTGTTAGCCACTGCGCCTGGCCTAAAAGTAGTTTCTAAAACACATATAACAACTATTTATTGATGTTATTATGTGTAATACAAAATGCACAGGAGCACAAAATATTTGCAATGTATATTTACTTAGTACTTAGTACATATAAACTAGCATTCTGTCTTTAGTAAATGAGTTTTAGTGTCTTCCTGGATAGGTGTATTTCTACTGTTGAAAGACTATCTTCCCCAGGTACCACTTCTTTGGAAAGACGCTTTGTTTCTGATTATATTACTGTTGGATTAGAGGATGAGCCAGGACTGATATGCTGTAGCCACCATTCTTTTAAATATTTCTCTGCCCAACTTTATGTTTATCAGGGTTGGGGGAGGCGACAACAGGAACAGAAGTTATTATAAATATGAGAGAGATAGCTATCTTGGACCACTGAATGCTATTAGTCTGGAATGAGTAGCTGAAGGAAGCTACAGAACTTCCATCATCTTCTCATAAATCTTCATTCTGCTCTTGATGATTAATTCGGTATGGAGTGTCCGCTAAACTAGAGGAAAGGGTTAAAGACACTTCATCGTCCTTAATTCAGCTCTTTCAAACCCAAGGAGCAGGTTTAAAAAATTTTTAAGTACAGATAGTAACACAATTTAATGGTAAGTTGTTTTGGAAAAGATATGTTGAGAAAAATAGGCAAGGGTATTTGCAAAGTTTTTTAGCTAATTTAAGATATATAAATGCACACTGGGTGTTCTCAGGGAAGATTAAACAGCATTGTATAATATGTATCTCCATCTAATTTGGAATGCTAATGAAATAAACTGACGTTTCTTGGTTGCCCACTATGAACTAGGCACTTTGCAAGGTTCTTAATATACACTGAAGCATTTAATCCTTTGAGGTGGTATTACTAGGTCTATTTTAAAGATGAAGGAACTGAGATTTTCAAAGACTTAACCAACTTTCCCAAGGTCACACAGGTAGTAAGTGGTAAGCCAATCTTATTTGAAAGTCCATGCTCTCCTGACCACACCACGACTGTCTATTTTTCCTAGCATCCCTAGGTCTTTGCTGATAGTGAAATGTATGATATTTGCCAAATTTATAGTATCAGATATTTAAGCAAACTCCTCACACACAGTTATAAAGCAACATTCTATTATACTTAACTTAGATATTTACATGTCCATTGCCATCGGCCTGTCCCCTGTCAATCAGCTAACCTGGTCCTGGAATTCTTCCTTTATGAGATATGTTAGATTCATCTTCTCCTGTCTATTGTAAGGGCTAAATTGCAATTCATGCCCTTAAAATTTATCACTTGAACTGCTAACTGGTCCTTGTCAAGTCTGGTCCGTGTTGAGAGATGTGGCTAAATGAACATATCTAATCATCATTTTCATTGTCATCCAGTCTTTCAGTTGCCTATAGATAAGTCAGAATACTAAGGATGGCATTCAAAGATGTATACAATCTGTACCCAACCTACTTTTTTAGAATCGCCTACCACTACTCCCCTATATGATCCTGGGTCTCCACCTGTGCATGGTGCTATTTCTTCTGCCTGTTTGAAACTTAACAAACCTGACCATTATGAGCCGAATGCAGATATTAGCTCTTCTCTGAAAGCCACCCCTATTAGCTCTGAGGTGAAGAGATCTCTGCCATTTAGGCCACTTCTTGTTGTCTAATCCAATTGCTTGTCATAACCATTTACTACAAAGAATCATGAAAAGAGAACAGGTCTGACCTCCTTACCTATGATCTGTGTGACTTTAAGCAAGTCACTTTACATGTAAGACTCAGTCTCCTGAAGTAGAAATTGGGTATGATACGTAACTATCCCCATTTGACTTACCACAGGCAAGCTTCTTTTCTTCTTTATGGCTCAATTTCTTAAGCTGTAAAATGGAGATAATAAAAATGACTAATACAGAATTGGTGTGAGAATTAACTGTGTATTAATCAAGATGGGTTAGGTTATGATGCAGTAAAAATTAAACCTAAATCTTAGTGCCTTAAAACTACAGAACTTTATTTCTTGCATGTCCATCTCAGGCTGGCAGGAACTCTGGTCCATATTGTCCATATTCAGGGTCCTTGTCTGCCAGAGCCTTCACTGTCTGGAATAATGCAGGTCACTGTGGCGGGAGAAAGGGGTCGTAGTGAATCATGTGTTGGTTCTTAAAGCTTCTGCTTAAAAGTGATACACACTACTTCTCACATTTCATTAGCCAAGCAAATCACATGGTTACAGCTAACTTCAAAGAGGCAGTGAAGAGCAATCCTACCACCTACTATGAAGAACAAGGCCCAGAAACATCAGGGAATGGTGCTAATGGTGACCATATCACAACTTGTGTTCTTTGGCAACTTCCTTATGGTACATTTCCAGTTTTATCTGTCCTTCTGCAGCATAGCCTCCTCGGAGTCGGAGTCAGAGTTGTATTCACTACCCTATCTGCCACGTGGTGATTAGGACAGGTCCTCAGTAAATGTTTTGCTATATAGGTGAATAGAGTACTATCCCAAGTGGCTTTTCCCCCAGTGCTGGAGAGGAACTTAGGTTTCTAGTCCCAGGATATATATATATGCTCAAAATCAAGGTGAGGTCTCGCAAAGGATCTTACCACCTCTTGCTCTCTTTTTGCTTGAGCCCATATGGAAATGCTGTGAACTTGGAGGCATTAAGAGAGCCTACTCTTTAAATGCTTCATCCTTCCTCTTCTAAAGAGCCATAGTCAAAAGCCAGGATTGATATCTGATTAGTCTCAAGCAACAATATGGCTCAGGAAGAGGTGAGCACATTGTATCAGAACTTGGGCTTGATCAGCCTCAGAAGTATGCTTGAAATCAACTTATCTGGATTTGCAGGAAGGGCTGGAAAAAAGGAATTTTTGGTGAAAATCACCTACTGAATAGTCTGAAGTTATATATCAACATCTTACTTGCTTTTTCTTGTCTAATTATGTAAGATATTTATATTGCTTTCACGGAAAATTCAGCAAATACAAATGAATGAAAAGGAAAAAAAATTATAAAAGGAGAAATTACTTATAAGACAAACATCTTAATTCCTGTCTTGGGTTAATATCTTTTAAATAAAATATCATCTACTCTTTCACTGTTGTAGTGAATGTTTCTTACAGCACTGATCAATTAACATACTGTGTTATAGTTTCTGTCACTACACTGTAAATTTACAGACAGTAAATTTACATCATAAGCTTGGCCTGATGTTTTCAAAGAAATTCCTTTTTATTAAACAAATTTTAAACAATACATAACAACTGTCTTTCTCTGACTTAGAATTACAAATTCCAGATGCAGGCATGGCTTTTTAAAAGTCACGAAAACAATCTTTAAGTAAACAAAATGAAGTGGGCCGCAAGTAAGCGGTTCCATGAGTTTATGGCTTGACGTGCAACAAGGATGAGAGCGGTGTTACGGAAAATCAAGATGATTTGAAAGAAATGGGCAAAGAGGGAGAATCTTCCCTATTGTTTAGGAGCTTGACAGAGTACCAGATTTGGAAAATGAGTCACTTTTGTTGCTGTCAGAGCCATTTCAGGAGCCTGAGAAACTGGTGTCTGTGTTCCGGGTACCCTTTACGTTTCATGCATTTAATTAGACATGTCGAACAGTAGGTTGGAGAGCTGGCAGCCATGGGGAGAGGTGCTAGTGGGCATTACCTTTGATCTGACTCTACGACGCTTTCCTCCTTTTGGCCACCTTGGATGAGACTGTCAAGGGGTAAATGGTGGGATTTCTTTGGAGACTGACTCAATCTGGAGATAATCCTGCTTATGACTCAGGGCATCTCTCCTGCCACTGGGCAGTGGGAGAGAATTTACTGTCTTCAACTCCTCTTTTGATCTATAAACAAAGACATGGCTGTGGCCTGGATTGGCGGTATCTCATCTCCTCAAATAGACGTCGTAACTTGAGACCAAATAAATCAACCTAGAAATGGTATATGAAATAAAATTAAAATGTAAACCAAAGGAGCTGAGCAAGATGACAGCTAATAATTTGTGTGAAGCATTGTACATTAGTGTCATTATTACTATTATTATCTCCATTTTACAAGGAAATTGAGGCAAGAAGTGTCTTGCCCCAAATCACATGAAATGATGTTTAAATTCCTTGTAACTCAACATTACGTGTTTAGTGATCTGTATTTTCTTTTCTAGGTATTTCTTGCCTTGCCTTCTACCATTTCTCTCCTTCGAACCCTATTTTCATCTCCAACCCCTCTGCTTCCTCGTGATCCTCTGAACATGCCGTGGATGTTACTAGCTGGACCTCTTTGGCTATATCTTCTCCCTTCTGTTTCACTCTTTTCTATGTGCTTAAATCCTACTTGTTTTCTCAGGAGGACCTCTGTTCCCACTCCTCTGTGGAGTCTTTCCCGGTCTGTCTGGCTCACGGAGATCTCTGTCACAGAAAATCTCTTCTTGCATTTGTTAGCTGTGGTGGTTACCTGTGCTTAGTAGTGGTAGTTATTTTTTGTAAATGTTTATGTGTTAAACCCCAATCTAGAGTGTAAGTTCCTACAAGGCAGAACAGCCTTGCGTATAGCAAGCTTTTATGAACATTGGTACTTATACTTCATTATATACCTTTCCTCATATTTAAATATATAAAAAGTACTGTATAGTCTTCAATCTCTAAAAGGAATGACCTCATGATTATCACATTCTTCATATCGACATAGTTCATGCAGGAAGCTAACTTAGAACTTTTAGCCTGGGAAATATTTATCCAAGCTTGATTTTATTTAGTATTTTTTTCAATTAAATGGCACATATCGTGCTTTGTAGCTCTCATATACTTTATCTTGTGCCGTGTACTTAAGCATCAGTAAATTAAAATTGCAGAGCAGAAAGATGCATTGCTGACCACACAAGATAACACTGTTCTATTTCCTCGAAGTCAGGCTTCTCCCTTGGAGTTGAGCTACTATTTAATGCTAACTCTAGTCTGTTTTATCCAACACTTCTTCAGTCCTTTTTAAGAGTCAAAATAAAGATCTTGGTAAAACCCAACTATCTGTAACAATTAGTCCTGTTGATTTCAAAACCTTTTGCACCAAAGGAAAATAAGGCCCGGTAACTTTAGGGCGCATATGTTCTGCATATATTCTCTCCAAAGACACAGGGTCCCAAGTCTGTGTTTGCAACTTTGGTAATAAAGGGTGTTTGGTGTTTCACACAGCATTTTATTTTTATGGGTTAATCTATCTCTAAATCTATCTTGGGGAGAGCCCAGATTTGGTACATGGAGATGATTAGACCAATTTTATGGGGAAGGACTAGAATTTTGCCTTAAATGGTATCATTCAGAGACCAGAACCACCAACTTGGCAATATACATTGATAAAAATAAATGAATAATTTCTAAATCTCCATTTCCCTTTGGTCTGTGTCTTATTATTAGTTAATTGCCAGCAAGCAAATGATTAAAAGATGCTGTGAGGGGTTAAATTCACTTGTGAGAGGCACAAGAGGCAGGCTCAGGGCGTGAAGCAACAGCACAGATAGAAGATTTTTTTTTTCCCTGAAGAATACATAATTGATTCTTCTTTTTGGCTTTCTTCCTTCAAACCTATCCATTCACAGGATAATCATAATCACTGCAGTTTACATTTGCATAATGCCGTACCATTTGCTTTCACAGATTTTATTCCCACTTGATCAGAGGGTGTCTGCTTTGTGCTGAGTACCTAATCTTGAAATAAATCATTTACTATGTGAGGATTTAAACAGGTCTTTTAGATAAAAAATGCATTACATATTTATGAGCACTGATTTCAAGAATCGCTTTGAAATAACCCTTGATGTTGCTTTATATTAGAGATCTGAACTTAATCTCATTTGATTCATCCTTGATTTTATTTTTCAGAGGTTCCAAATCATGTTTGTAAATCCCTGAGGGTCTATTTCCTCCCTAGGAGAGGAAAACTGTTTAGGCACATGTCAGGAATTTAAGAACCTTCTGCCGCTATTCTCAGTAAGTTGGGAAAACCAATTTTCTGAAATTAAAATGTCAGTCCATTTTGCAAGGCAGTAATAATAATGATGATAATGACAGTGATAATAAAACTTAGGGGTTCTAATTCAGTACAGCAGGAGAGAGGAGAGGAGATTTCAATCTATTAAAACAAAGTCCTTTGATGTCTACTGTGAGTAGGGATCTCATAAATGGTTATTATTTACTTTTAAAATGCATTATTGCTTGAGCATCTGTGATTTACTTTTTTATTTTTGTTGTTTATAAAGGTTATTGACTTTAAACCAGTTGCTTCTTGCATAACCAAACCCCAAACAAGCTAGGAGAAAATAAAAGACAATTGCAAGTAACTGAAATTATTTTTCAAACTCCTGGAGAGAGAAAGAAAGACTAGAATAAACATTGTTTCCTGATGGCTACAGTTCAAATTCAATAAAAGATTTTGCTTGCTTAAATAAAAATGAAATTATGAGGGGAAAGCTTTTCTCCCCTCTCTTTAAAGAAGGGAGAGAAAAAAAAAACAGTGGAAGCAAGGGGAGCTTTGCAAGGCTACTGATGCCTGAGTAGAATCACTAACTGGTTCCCTCGCTCTGTGCTAGGCCGTCTGTATTCACTGTATCACAAGCTTGAAACCAGACCTCATTTGACTGAGCCAAAAAATGGTCCTTTTGTTGCTGTTTTTTTTCCCTAGTGTCATCTCTCATGGTTGCCTGGGCAACCAGTGTGTATCCTTTCAGCATAGGTTACTGGGCCCCAGGAAGGAAGTGCTCCGGCACTGGCCTGCTATTTTTATAGAACTGTTACATAATACAATCTATTAAAGCTTCCTCTTGGTGTTTTATTGCACAAAGGGGAAATTAAGTTTGATGACTCCTGAATGGTTGATGGAGGATGTCAGGTGACTCTAGCATTGTTTGGCTCAGGCCACGTAGCAACAATATTCCCATATGCAATTCCAGAAGAACCCATATACAATCATGCCCTTGGCAATGTTTGCCTGCCTGGGGATCATTAGAGGAAACTGAGCTCTCAGCTGGTCAGGGGTGTAAGTTTTGTCCAACTACAATGTTCCTTCTCTGGTAGGAGGCAGGAGACAATGAAACACTATTCACAGTTAAGGGCAAAGAGAATTTTAAAGGTGTAGCATATATGCTTTTAATAGGTGTGATTACTGACAAAGAGAATTGGATTGAAGGACAGAGAGGACCAGGGTCTCTCCCAAGTCTGCCACTGCAGCATTGCATGAATGTTGTGGTCAGTTTTGCTTCTGGGTAACTCAGGTGGTCCAGGGGAGAGAGGCATTGGGAGAGGGGGCTGTAATAGGTAAATGGCTTTTAAGTGGAGACCTAAGATCTCTGCAACACAACTTCAGGGATTCTCCACTTGCCACAGGAACCACTGGGGAATAAAAGCTCTTAGTTCCGTTTATTCCCACCTTACCAGTCACAATTTGCCACCAGTCTGAAATAGAGAAGGTACAAGTGTACAGTTGGATCAGAAGCCCTGTCCTGGACCATAAATGAACCCCTCTACCCCCAGGGAGACATAAGGCCACAGGAGTGTCCTGGATTGGAGGGGTGTGAGCTGACCACATGTGTGCTTCTGTCTTCCCAATTTCACTCTGCTATCCTATGCACCCACATCACCTCAGCTAAACCCTGAGGCCTCTGATTCCCAATTCTGTGCCTCCAGCCTGCTTCTCTTCTAGGCTCAACTGTGCTGTATTTCCAACTGCCTGCTGAAGAGCTCTTTCTGGATGTCTCATTTTGCTTCAAAGTCAACAGATTCAAATGAAAAATTCCTGTTTCTGCTTTTATACTCTTTGAACACTTCCAACACCAAATGTGTGGGGGTTTTTTTCCCCCACACTAACAAATCCTCCAATTCTCAGTGGACACCAACTAGGTATCCTAAAATTTAACTTGATTCTGATCCTAATTGCCCCCAAGTTAGCACGAAACGCACAGATTAAGAGCTCAGTCCCACAAAACTGTCTCCCACTTCAGACATCAATCACAAGGGTTGGCTCTCTAGGTTACCCATGACTTCTGTCTGACTTGACTACAAATCAGAGGTTCCTATAATCCTCTTCTTAGGTTTTTTTTTGAGATGGAGTGTCGCTCTGTTGCCCAGGCTGGAGTGCAGTGGCGCAATCTTGGCTCACTTCAACCTCTACCTCCCTGGTTCAAGCAATTCTCTGCCTCAGCCTCCCCAGTAGCTGGGATTACAGATGCCAGCCACCATGCCCGGCTAATTTTTATATTTTTTAGTAGAGACAGGGTTTCACTATCTTGGCCAGGCTGGTCTTGAACTCCTGACCTCGTGATATACCTGCCTTGGCCTTCCAAAGTGCTGGGATTACAGGTGTGACCACCGTGCCCGGCCCTCTCCTTAGGTTTAAGAATTTACTACAACAGCTGACAGACCCCAGGGACAAGTTTGCTTATGCTTGCAGATTTATTACAATGAATATTTTAAAGGATACAAATGAATAGTGAGATGAAGAGATGTGTAAGGTGAGGTTTGCCAGGGTCCCAAGCATAGGAGCTTCTCATGATGTACCACCCTCCTGACAAATGGATTTGTTCTTATTCACCAACCTGGAAATTCTCTGAATCCCTTCAATTAGGGGTTTTATGGAGGCTTCATTACATAAGCATGACTGATGAAACCATTGGCCATTGGTGATCAGCGCAACCTTCAGCTTGTCTCCCTTCCCAGAGGTCAGGCGGTAGGGCTGAAAGTTGCAACTCTCTAATCACTGGGTTAGTTCCTCTGGCAAACAGCTTCCCCCACACCCCTTATGGATTTTCCAGAAGTTACTTAATTGATATAAACTCAGGTGTGATTAAAAGGGACTTGTTTGGAAAAATATGCCACTTTCACTTTAATGAAATTCAGAGCTGTTTCAGGAGTCAGAAACAAGGCTGAAATATATATATTTCTTATTATGGCACAATTTCATAATATCCATCATGAAACCTTTCTTGTTGTTGTTTCCCCAATCAAAGGCTCTTGCTGACTGCCCGGTTTTCATGAATACCCACATTCAGAGAATGCTAAATTTCGGTGATCATCTAGTCTAGCTTTTTCATTTTATAGATGAAGAAAGTGAGGCTAAAGAAGTTAAAGGATTTATTTAAGGTCACTCAAAGAGTTGGGAGCTGAAGGACCCCGCTTCATGGTGGGCCCCACTCCATTCTTCTCGGCTCGTATCACCTGGCTTGATATCCCTAGGAATTTTAAGCACTTCTCCTGCACCTAGTTTTATCAATCCTTCTTTCATGATCTCTCATAATCCAGTCTTCTTTCCCATTTCCAGTCCTATCTCAATAATTGAGCCTTACTTACATCAAGTCTAGACTATTTAGTTTCCAAATTGGTTGCTCTACCCCTTGAATCAGTATCAAATTTTACTTCTGGAATAATTGCCGACTTTAGTATGTCACTTTATTATGCAGATTTTTTGATTGTTTACACTGTATTAAAGTCCAAATTTAACTCTTCATAATCTGACTCCCTCCTACCTTTTCAACTTGCCTTTCCGTATTTAGTGTCCATCAAAATCAGTGGCTGTTTGTTTGGTACAGCTTACTTTATTTGCTATTCTCTTTTTACAGGTCAGAGATTTATTGACTGCTTTCCTTTTTTAATTCTATTCCTTCAGACGGTATGATTTCTGACGAAATATTTCCAATCTATTCTGTAGGGCTTCCAGAATAAAAAATAATATGGACTTGATAGAATAGTAATGAACATTTGGTGCACATCTTTAAAGTTTTGTTTTAATTGTAATTTTTGTTTTTATAGATTTTGGCAGTGCCAGCGCAGTTTTGGTACATGGCTATATTGTGTAGTGGTGAAGTCTGGACTATTAGTGTACCCGTCACTCGAGCAGTGAGCATTGTATCCAACTAACTCTCCAACAAATCTTTAGTCACTCATTCAAAACATTCATTGAGTATTTACATTATGCTCATGTGACCAAGAAGGTTATGGCTCCTACTACCTTGAATGTATAAACTCAGAAGGGAGGCATTACAGAAAAATTACATAGCCATTAAATATATGATTACACAAAGAATGAACTTACCACAAAATAAGAGTTTGAAGGGCTATGATACACAAGTTAGAGTGCATGAGAGCAAATAATGGTGAGGAGTGGGGTAAGAGTAGGCCTTAATATAGACTGGGAATTCAAAGAAGAGTTTCACAAGCAAGAATTTCTATTTGCACCAAAACATGAAGAATGAGATCAAGTTGAGGAAGGGAAGAGAGTGGATGAGGGAAGAAGAAAGGTTGATTCAGGCAGAGGGATTAGTGTGGTGAAAGGAAGAAATGATCTAGAAGTTTTGCAGCAACTAAGAGGGTGGAATGCTGAGCCTTGAGATGTGGGGGGTAATTATAGAGTGTGTATATAAAAAGCTTTTAGAAAGTTCACCGTGACAGCACCTCATCTCTCTGCAGAATTTACAGTCTATAATAAGTCAAAGCTTTTGTTTTTAGGGGAACCCTTCTATTTTGTAAAATTTCTACTCAGAGAAGAATATACGAATAATTGTATATTAATAACAGTGTTTACTTTTTTTTAGTTTTAAAGATGTAATGATTTAGTGGATTGGGGATTGGGCTTGAGCATTCCTCAAACCACTGGCTTTTTTAGTAAAGTTAAATTTATTATGGTTTCTTATTCTAGGAATTTGACCTTATTTTCCCTATGGGAAGAAGTGGGTTTTTGTGTGTGTGTTTTAGTTTTTCTAAATGCAAGCTTAGTCTCAAGAAATAGCTGGCTCACCCTGGAATAGTGGACGAAGGAAAATTCTAATTATTTAACTTTGATCCATTTAAAGAAGACAACATGATTTTTTTAGATGAGGTGATTAAAGGAGTCTTTTATTTCTATAAATTCATTTGAAGTAATGGAAGAAAGTAGAAGATATATATATATATAAAAGGTGGGAGTTTAAAAAGTGAAGATATAATTAAAATTCTTTTTCTTAACAACTTTGACCTAAAAAAGCTACTCTACACAGCAGGGGAAAAATAATGGAGCTGGAATGAGGTACATGAGTCTGTTCTATTCCTGTCAACAGGAAGGATGGAGAACATTTTTTTCTTTTTTCTTTCTCTTTGGCAAGCTCTCCTCCCAGCTTCCTATGGGTGGAAATGGGCAATAAATGGCAGGGTATCCAGTGATCTCTTTCTAGGCCTCCTGGTTACTAGTATTGGCAAGGACACTACTCTCTTTTTCTTTCTTCTTATTTTTAGAGTGCTCTTTTTTTCCCCTCTTTATTTCTTTTTCAGGGTTGTGGGGAAAGCAAGGGCCTGTCATTATCAGGGAGTGAGGTGAACCACAGGGGTTGGTTTGCCAAGAATCCGGACCCAGCTGCCAACCCAGTGGGTCAGAGTCATCGTCTTTATTACTGAGGGCGGTTTTCCTGTGAAAGTGAGACTTCCTTTCAATTAACACTCACATGGTCACGGGAGCTGTTACATTTCTCCCTCTAACAGTTAATGAGAAAATAGACAATTTGTCCTTATTCCCTTCTGCAAATAATGCCCTATGGTTTAACTGCAAAGCAAAGTGGTAAGTAATTTCTGAAGATGAGAAGTCATTATATTTTCTCTGGTGTTTTATGGTGATTCACCAAATACTTTTTGGTGGCTTCGGCCAGAGCAGGATTTTTCCCCTTCTACTAACGAACAGAAGAAGTAATCTGTCATTTAAAAAGGCTTTAGCATTCCCGGAAGAGAAATTTGCTGCAACTTACAGGTTTGGGTCAGACTGAGTTTATTTGGAGAGGCTAAAAGAGGGAGAAACAACAAGGATAATAATAGTTTTCTAGTTGATGGCGATCTACTTCAATACATACGAAATACAATCAATATATAATGAGTTGCCATAAGAACTCCCACAACCATTTCCCCTCTCTGGCTGGGCATGGTGGCTCACACCTGTAATCCCAGCACTTTGGGAGGCCAAGGTGGGTAGATCACCTGAGTGCAAGAGTTCAAGACTAACCTGGGTAACATGGCAAAGCCGTGTCTCTATAAAAAACACAAAAATTAGCCCGGTGTGGTGGCGCATGCCAGTAGTCCCAGCCACTTAGGAGGCTGAGATGGGAGAATTGCTTGAGTCCAGGAGGTAGAGGCTGCAGTAAGCCAAGATCGCACCACTGTACTCCAGCCTGGGTGACAGGGAGAGTGTCTGTCTCAAAGAGAAAAAGAAAAAGAGTAAAAGAAAAAAGAGCCAAAATACAAAGTAACTTTATCTTTGGGGGGCACTTTTTATTGGGGGGGACTACTTTCTTCACGGCAAACTAAACAGAATCCACTCACCCATATTTTTTGATATTAAAGTGCAGTGGTCTCTTTTCAATAACTGTGGATTCTGTAACCAAGTGTGCACCTACAGGGTCTGGATACTTGAGCTTGATTTTCCCACTTCGTTGGCTTGAGGTGCGTTGCTTCCTCTAAAGAGTTATGTTTCCTAGCTGTTGTTCCAGTCTTGTGAAGTATTTGAACATCATTTGAGAGGGTATAATAGAGAGCTATGAAATGTTAAATAATTGACATTCTGACCAGCCCAAGGGTGAAGAAAGTGTTTTTCTGTCCAAGTATAAGTATGACAATTTTGTATTTAGGTGACGGGATACTGTGGCTCTACCTCCTGGTGGCTGGGAGGATGTAGTTACATGGGTATCTGGTATTATGTTTTAAAATACTCTTGTCATTTGAGTCCCTTGGTTTTAAAAATGTATGCCTTCTCGTAAGAGGAACTGTCTAAGTTGCATCACTGAATTCATGACTGGGGGCAGGAACTAATACATATTAGACACCTCAGTTTTTGTTTGTTTGTTTGTTTTTGAGACAGAGTCTCGCCCTGTCGCCCAGGCTGGAGTGAAATGGCATGATTTAGGCTCACTGCAACCTCCACCTCCTGGGTTTAAGCGATTTTCCTGCCTCAGCGTCCTGAGTAGCTGGGATTAAAAGTACGTGCCACCATGCCTGGCTAACTTTTTATATTTTTGGTAGAGACAGGGCTTCATCATGTTGGCCAGGCTGGTCTCAAACTCCTGACCTCAAGTGATCCACCTTCCTCAGCCTCCCAAAGTGCTGGGAAGACAGGCGTGAGCCACCGCGCCTGGCCTAGATCCCCCAGTTTTACTTCATGTGTGATTCTCTCCCTGCAGAGGATATGGTGAGAGTGATATCATATACTTTCTCTACTTCTTTGTAGTCTGCTTATTTAGACAAATGAAAACAAAACATTTTATAGAATCTTTGCTTTATTGTCCACTGGTGACCTTGTTGTCTGAGACTGACAAAAATTTCTAAGACCAGCAACTAACTTTCCAAAGGCTCATACTTTTTCAGACCTCTCTGTTTTATAGAATATGATTATCGGTGCTTTCGGGTGTTAGCCAACCAACACGGGGCAAAATTTTAACTACCTTCAATTCCATTATTGGGAATAAATCTAAAGTCTCAGAAATTCAGACCTGAAAGGTACTTTAAAGATTTTGTCTAATTTCTTACACAGATAAGAAAAGAGAAAGGTGATGGGTCTGAGATAAAGTCGCATAGTCAATGTAAATGCCATGTTGCAGACTAGCTGTCATATTGGGACCTGCATTGTACTATGTGACAGCTTCTATGTAAAGAAGCTTCCACCTCACAGAAGCCTGGTGCTTGGCCAGATGTTTTATAGACAAGATGATGTTGACAGAGTCCCAGTTTGAATCCTTGTGCTACCACTTAATAGCAGCGTGACTTTGCCAGTATATTGAATCTCTTTAAGCCTCATTTTTTCTCAGTTGTAAAATGATGATAATAGTTTCTGCCTCTTTGGATTATTATGGAGATTAAATCAGACAACTGATGTAAGAAATTTAGCCTGTACTGAGTACTCTGAAAATGTTATTATTAGGCTCAATTTCATTAATCATTTAATCTGTTTTAAAACCATTATGTTATAAATTTTAACTATGAACCTAGTAACCTATCATGAGTTCACCCCATTCATTCAATATTTTTATTAAACATCTACTATGTGTAAGACACTGTGCTGAGTCCTTGGCAAAATAGAAGTATGAATAAGAAGTAATTCTGGCTCTCATACGGTGTGTGTGTGTGTGTGTTTGTGTGTGGGGGGGTGGGGGTGGGTATATGTGGCAGAATGTAAATCACATAAGCTGGGGATACAGGAAGTGGTAGAAATACAGTTTGGTTTTTTAATTAATGATTATTATCTTGCTCTGTTTCTATGCTTCCTCGTAGTGGCATGCCATTTACTATTTTTTATTTATTATTTGTCCTTTAAGAGTTTCTCTCCCAGCAACTTCACTGAATTTTGAAAATTTCCGATGACTTCTTATAACTCTTGGTCGTCCTCTAACAGAGGTTCATCCCCCACCTATTTTCAAGGGCCTGTTAAGACCATCAATTGCTCCTCCTTCCCCCATCTGAACAACCTGCACATAGGAGCAAGACTACATAGTGGACGTTATCAATTATAATAATTTCTGAGAATATAAGTACCCAAGGAAAAGGGCAGATGGTTTTCACTGGAAATTTCTATCCAACATTTTTCTGCACCATGAAGTCACAGAGCAGAAATACTCCCACTCCTGGGGAATCTTCAGTCATCCAGCAGAAATTCCACTCATTCTAGGGCTGTGGGTTCTCATTAGATGGGGGTTATCCTGTCTTCTGTAAACAGATGCTGTGTTCTTACCCTTTTCTCTTTGGTACTATTTGCTGCTCTATTACTGATATTTTCTTTTCTTGCTGTTAAAAATACCTGGGTCTCTTTCTTTAAGAAAGTACCAAGTTGTCTCTGCTCCCATTTATTTATAATGGCATCTCATTAAGAAAGAAAAAGAAGTATCTTTATCTTCTTTTCAAGGATAAACTCATGGAACATGTATATACATTTTTATACCCATATTTCCTTACCCCTGCTCCCCCAACCCCTGCCAGCCTCAGCCTTGCAATTGTCATTTGAGAGCAACTGCTTATACCGTGGCCTGTACCCAAAGTTTTTGCTTCTGTTTTTGCCCTCTGGAGCAGTAGTCATTTACGGCCTCAGTGTCAGTGATGGCAGAGCTTCTTGTTTATCCTCATTTCACTGGCTTCTTTCTGTTTTCTAGCAGTGAGTATTTTTGACAGTCCTCCTCTTTACTGCCCTCGGAAATGTAACCTCTGACATGGTTCCATGTTATCAGCCCTGTCTAGATGCCTCTTAAATCCATATATACAGCTCTTAGTATAACAGACACATGTCTGATGTAACAGTTATCAGAAGTCTCTCCACTTGAATGTCCCAGAACCTTAGGTTGTGTCGTATGTAATTACTAATTTAATAGGTAAAAATGGTTACATGACAATTGTACATGATGCAACCTAATATTTATGTTCCCAAACTGAAATCAGTTGTTTTTATCTGAAGTTGCATTTTCCCCAACTTATTGTTATCATTGACAACTCTGGATTTATTATATTGGAGTCATTTATAACAACTTCCTCCTGCATTCATACCTCCATTTCTCCTGTAAGTGAGAAAGGTGTTAGCTGATATGGTTTTTTTCTTCTTCCTAACCGTGCTATCCTTGGATTGCCATAATGAAGCTTGCGTGCCATTTTTATATTCTGATGTATGTCCTAAAGCAGTGATTCTTAGGTAATACTAGTTTACTCGTTGTCCTTTGATTGAAGAGTCTTTTGTCATCTCTTGTTTGAAGTTAAAATGCTTGTGATTAGATTATTTTCTTACTTGATTTTTCAGCATATATCTCCTATTGTACCCTCAGTTTATTATTCTAGTTTAATAAACCACAGTTTAATTTTGGTAAGCTCTGGTTTGTAAATCTGTAAATTGGTGCTAATAATGTTAACAATCTTATAAGATTGTGGTTAGGATTAATTTAATACCTACAAATCACTTAGAATTGTGCCTGGGACATAGTAAGCCCTTATTAAATGTTAATAATGTTGAAAAAATTAGAAGATTTATTATCTTCTTGTGAGGAGGTCAAATTTCTTTTGTTGTTTTCTATATTTTTGCCAAAAAATAAAAACACCTCAAAACCCACAGCTTTTAAAAGATTTATGTTTAATTCTGGGTCTGTGAAAAACTTTGGGTTAATTCTTAGTCATCTTGATTTAATTTCTTCCTCCTTAATTGTAGTGTTCTTGAATGATGATTTAAAAAAAGAAACATAAGAAGCCATGTATTTTTTGGAAGGTGTTGGATATTAAGTATCCTAATAAAGGGTTGCTATGAAGAAAATCTTTTGGTAAAGGTGGTTCTCAAACTTTAGTTTGCTGAAATGGCCCAAGAAATATAGTCAGGGATTTGCACTGCGGTAATGTCTTTGAAGTCTAGTCGCCTGCCTTTAATTTTGCAGTAAGCGCCTAATCTCATTAGATTTCATACACTCTGTGTTTGCACTTGCACAAAAGCTGTCCAAACAAAGCCAAAATGTTGACACCACCGTCCTCTGATGGCATTTAGAATGAATATATTAAACACACTTGCACTAGGATTGCATTAAGCTAAGAAATAAATTTTGAACTTTGAACTCAGCAGGATAAAAAAGCTTTACTTGATAGCTGAGAAATTGTGTTGCAGTATCGTGTAGGGAATTCATTGTGTTGTTCAGAGAATCCAAACATGCAAACATTCTCTACATACAGTAGGTACCGCACAAGTAAAGAATTAAAGTAAGGAGCAGTCTTCAAATCCTGTTGTTAGGGACCTAAATGGATGGTAAAGTGGGGTGGCGGATTTGCTTTGAAATTCACTGAATAAACTTTGATTAAATTCACTTCAGAGAAGGGCTCACAATGAAAGAATATCTCCTAGTTACCGAGTGAATGAGAGTATGTCTTTTCTTCAATTCACTTCGCTAATTTACAAATTTAGAAATTCTCTTTAAAAACTGGCAGTCGTGTTTTTATTGAAGGTTTGGAAGCTGATGATTATAACAAGAGTTCAAATGATAAGTTCTTTGTCCCTTCTCATAAAATGAAGAGAGCAACAAGGCTGGAATTGTGTACTAACTAAATCTAGTGGCTAGGAGTATTTAATGTTTTCTAAATGGATAGTAACTAAAAGAAATAGACTTATCCATAAATATGTATATATGTTTATAAGCCTACATATCTGGAACATAGCCACCAATTAGGAAGTATGATCCAACAGCCTTCCATTGAGGAAAATGGTGACTACACAACCCATATAGACAAGTTTGCCCATGTTACTTACTAAAAATCTCTTAGTTCCATACTACCCTTGTTTTTTTAAGATGTTATTTGCTTGGGTTTTTGCTTTTGGCTTACATTAAGCGATTTCATAACAAGCACTATTTGGAATGTATTACATTAGCTATTGTCAGAATGCCACTGAAGACATTATTCTGTCCTTTATTACCCTTCTTTATAAATACCATGAAAACATTTCTTAGGTCTTAATGTTAAGAGTGGTAGTACTTTTTTTGAATAGCTGGTTTGTTTTTATTTTCTGAGCATTGTGAATCTGTAATGGATTGCCTTTTTATCTTTGCTTTCCAGGAAGTCCAGAGCTCTATTTGCTACCTAGCACTAGCAATTACAGAGAGCTACAGAGCGTGAAGTCTGCATGTGTTACCTACCTTGGCTTTATTATTTATCTATTCTTATTTTCCTTTTGTTCAAATTCCTTCAAAAATTATTCTCTTTTTAATTGCATAATTTTAAAAAGCTGCCATACATCCTTTGTGGAAAGGGATAAGTGTATACAAGTTTACAAATTTATGCATAAATACATTTATAGATTCATACTTATGGCATGAATCGTTTTCCAAACTACAGCAAATTCGAAGCCACAAATTAGGAGAGGGGTGATTGCTAGAGAAGGGGCATTAACGTCAGCTGATGTGACAACTTATAAACTCCACTGAGGACACCAGAAAACTATCATAAAAAGACAAGTGTGGGAACTCAAAAAGCACAGCTACCTAAGACTGTGTATACAGGACCAAAAAACTCTACATGTCTCTCTGATCCAAGAAGTAGCAAGGTGCTATGATTGCTGTCTTAAAATGACCTCAACATTAAAATAAGATTATACTATATTCCACATACTTTGTCTAACAGGACAGTGTTCTGTTTATTATCAGTTAGAAATATGTTCCCCTCCTTACCCCCAAAATGGTTCCCTTTAAAAGACTGAACTGGCCGGGCACGGTGGCTCACGCCTGTAATCCCAGCACTTTGGGAGGCCAAGGCAGGCGGATCACAAGGTCAAGAGATCAAGACCATCCTGGCCAACATGGTGAAACCCCGTCTCTACTAAAATACAAAAATTAGCTGGGCATAGTGGTGTGTGCCTGTAGTCCCAGCTACTTGGGAGGCTGAGGCAGGAGAATTGCTTGAACCCAGGAAGTGAGATGCAGTGAGCCGAGATCCCGCCACTGCACTCCAGCCTGGCGCCTGGTGACAGTGAGACTCTGTCTCAAAAAATAAAAAGACTGAACTTCAGGCATTCAAAAAAACTAACTTAGCAGAAAAAAAAAATTTACTTGTTCTTTTAAAAGCACCACATGTAAAACATCTGTTGCATGACCAGGTTGGAAATCACTACTTTGCTTCCCTACAAACCAATATTGCATCATCAGAACTGATCTGTCTTCAAGGTTAACTGAAGCCCTTTGAGGGTGAGACTATGAGGATGATTCATTATTCATGGATGGGAGGTTTAGTACCAACGACTGAGTGGGAATTTGGCTCAGATGTAAGTGAAAATATAGTAATAGCAATAATGGCAGCTAACGTGCCTCTCTTTGGCTCAACTACCTTTTTTTGTCTCATTCTGTTGCATGGGCTGACGTGTAGTGGCGTGATCTCAGCTCACTGCAGTCTTAACCTCCTGGGCTCAAGCAATCCTCCTGCCTCAGCCTCCTGAGTAGCTGGAACTATAGGCACATGCCACCATGCCCAGCTGATTTTTGTATTTTTTGTAAAGACAGAGTTTCACCACATTGCCCAGGCTAGTCTTGAACTCCTGGGCTCAAGCTGTCCTCCCGCCTCAGACTCCCAATGTGCTGGGATTACAGGTGTGAGCCATTGCACCCTGCTACCTTTGTTTTAATCAGGTGATAGAAAGTCCATGGCTCCCTATCCTGCATGAGTGTGGCAGTGAGAAACAGATATTTGATTCTCAACTTGTGAGTGAATGAAGTCAATAGAACTATTACCTGAGCCAGTGCAGTATAGTGCCTAAAAGCATGGACTCTGGAGCAGAATTCCTGGGTCTAAATCTTGGCTTCACTACTTGCTAGCTGTGTGATATTAGACAAGTTACTTACCTTCTCTGTGTCTTAGTTTTGCCAGCTTTAAAATGGAGACAGTAATATCTCATACCACAAAGAGTTGTGAGATTTAGATGAGTTACCGTAAATACAGTGCTTAAAACAATGCCTGGCTATATTAAATATTATTTAAATGATAAATGTTATTTTTATCATCAAATATTACCACTAAGGGCAAAAGAAGGAAGAATTTGTTTTAAGTTCTAAGGTAATATAAACATCCCCTTTCTTTTCACATTGCATTAAATTTCTCTTTATATGACATTAAATTTGCAAATATGTGAATATCCTTATCCTATTCTATTCATATGCCTCTGAAAAAGGGGCAGAGTTCTGGTGAAATAGATTTGTGTCTTGGCAATAAAAGTTTTTGGGGTCTATTGAGAATAACTTCATATATCAAACCACAAGTTAAATTTAATTTAAATGTGGCTTTAATCTTATTATAAAAGTAACCTAATGACATTACAAAAATTTGTCTCTTCTTTATCTTGTTCAACCCCATGAACAAAACCAAACCACCATTATGGAATAAATGATACTATATGTTTGATTGTAATGGGTTTTTTAAAAATGGTATATGGGTGTGTATGGGTAGGTGTATGTGTTTGTAGCAGTGATTCTCATGCTTCCTTTTTCCTGCTACACTTAAACATGTTTAAAATACTCTCATAAACATTTTCTAGCATGAAACTGTATTTTAGCTCTTCACTAACATATAAGTAAAATCATTTGCAAATTTGAACATCTTAACAGGTGACTTGCAACTCAGCATCGACATGTTAATTGCATTACTAGTTAATGGTCATAGTAATGTTGAATGGACAAGCTTATATTTTGCCTTTTCACTTAATATTATTCATAAGCATTTTTTATGTAACTGTGAGTTTTAGAAATTTTTATTATAAAACGATTTCAAATATACACACAAAGGGGAAACTATAATGACCCTACATGCTCCTCACTCAGATTACGCAATTATCCACATTTTTGCCACACTTACTTCATCCCTCTCTTTTCTCTCTCTTTGATAGAAATATTTTTTTTTTGAGACAGAGTCTTCCTCTTTTGCCTAGCCTGGAGTGCAGTGGTGTGATCTTGGCTCACTGTAACCTCCACTTCCTGGGTTCAAGTGATCTTCTCACCTCAGTTTCCCAAGTAGCTGGGATTACAGGCACCTGCCACCACGCCCGGCTTATTTTTGTATTTTTAGTAAAGACGGGTTTTACCATGTTGGCCAGGCCGGTCTTGAATTCCTGATCTCAAGCGATCCTCCTTCCTTGACCTCCCAGAGTGCTGAGATTACAGGCGTGAGCTACCATGCCCAGTGGTAAAAGCATTTTAAAGCAAATTCCAGGTGTTGTGATATTTTGACATTTCACCTCTCAACATTTCAGCATGAGTCTCTAAAAAATCAGTAAGTTTATGGCGTAACCACCACAATACCTTTACTACAATAAACAGAATTAACATCTAACTCAGGCTGCATTCAAATTTTCCTAAAAGACTCAGACAGGTCTTTCCAAATCTGTTTGCTTCAGAATCCAACAAAATCTACTCATTGCATATAGTTGTGTGTCTCTTAAATCTTTTAAATCTGGAACTGTGTCATCCAGTATGGCAGCCACTGGCCACAAGTGAATTTTAAAATTTAAATTATTAAAATGAAATGAGATTAAGAAAGTCAGGCCATAAGTCACACTAGCCGAGTGCTCAGTAGTGATTGTCATATTGGACAGCCAGATGCGGAACATTTCCATCATCACCAAATGTTCAGTGAAACAGGGAGCTGTTCTAGAGACGACCTCCTCCTTCTCTTCCCCTAGATCACCGAATTATTAGAGAAGCTAAATCAATTGTCCATAGTTCTTGAGTTGCTTGCTTATGGACAGTTTGGTTTGTTACTTTCAATCTGTTTTTTTCTGTAAATTAGAAGTTTTATCAAAAAGCTTGATAAAGTTTTGCTGTTTTGTGGGAGTTGTGGGGATGCAGGAATACTTTATAGGTGGTGCTGTGTATCTCAATAATCAAGATTTTCATGACAGATTTTTATTTCATTGAGTGAATGTACAAGAATGTTTTAGTAAAGTTATCTTTTATTATTGGGTGTTTAGCTTGTTACTGTTTTTTTCACTTTATATCAAGTGTTGTCATGAATATTTCTGTGAATAGAGATTTTTAAATATTTAGAGTAGTTCCATAGGATAGATGACCAGAAAATAAAATTCTACATTAAAGCTATTAACAGTTTTATGACTTTGGATTTGTATTGTATTGTTTAATTGTTTTTCAAAAGGATTGTACCAACTGATGCTCCTCTCAGTAACATATGGGTGCCAGTTTTGCCACATCTTCAATAGTAGCAAGTATTATCATGGAAATAACACAGTTTAAAAAAATTTAATAGTGTCCTGAAATTCAAATAAGTTTTTCTTCAGTTCTTTTTTATTCCTTAATGTCTTGGCCAGGCTATACCAATGAGGTTCTTCTTCCAACAAGGAACGGTTTCCAACATCTTAGACTTGAAGACAGGATGCACCAGGAAGCTTTGCCCTGAGCCCTTCCTGCCTAGATCCTTTGCGCTAATAATCCTTTTTCTCTCTTTATGATTCATTCTGAGCAGGCTTAGTGGTTAATCTTCTATTTCCAGTTTTATGCTCTGTTCCTCCCCCTCGCCTAGATCTGAAACATCCTTTCCTTCAACAATTCAAACGTCTTGGCTATTCATTTTCCCCTTTGGTTCAGAAAGCTTTAGTTGTCAATTCTATTCCCTTGTCAGCAACAATTTTTATTCTTACTGGCTTAGTCAGGCTGTCTGCCCTGGCTTTCTTTTTAAGTGTTTTTGTGTAGATTTTTTGCCTCCTAGGAAGCCCACTGTAGCATAACATAATTAAGTGACAATATATGAGGTGCCAGGACTTTACAAGCAGTTAATGACTGGTCGGAAGATTTATAAGCAAGAGGTGAAATCAAAGTGAACCAAATGCTCAAGTTCTATATAAATAAAAAATAAATAAAATTAATGTGGTTCAACTTGTTGTTTAACAGTTATTTGAAAGGAAGTACATGAAAACATGCATATTAAGAAATCTTGAAATGCAATTGCATATTCACTAACACCACTCCATCTGTGCCTCGTATTTCCTTTTCCGGGCTCCCATATTTGTGTGTGCTTCCCATAATCGTCTCCCTCAGCATTTCTTTCCAGCCTGCTAACCCTCTGGAACTACTTTGAGTCTTCATTACTCCTCCTTACATTTTCAGTAGAAATAAAATGAGTATAACTGAAGTTAGAAACTCTTTATACAAAACTACACATGTAAGATGCTAACCAGTACAGAAAATGTTTATCATGGGAAAGTTAAAATTGGAATGCGAAACTTAACCTCGGAATTTCCTGCTGCTCTGTCTCATGAGATAATGTTTTAATTTGATGTTCTTATTTGGCTTTAAATGAAAAGTTAGAGCAGAGGTAGGAAAAAACAAATAAACAAACACAAAAGACCTACATGCAACTTACTCTGGTTGTGATGTAGTTAAGACCACATAGCAGCACATAACTCTTGGGTGCTTGTGCTGAGTGCTTGTAGAATCTTATAACCTCGACCAGACTATGACTAAATACTTACAAAGATTGTGCTGCATAGGTACAAAGTGATTTTTGGATTCCTGATAGTTGTATCACAGTTTCAAATCTTATTTTCCATTTTTTCAGGAGCTTAAAAACAGGCATGTGGAAAGTTCTACTTAAAAACAAAATGTTCAGCTGAATTGATACTGTATACACAGAACTCTCTGAACTAAATTTTCAATCCAAGAAAATATCCCCACCCCGCCCCAAATAAACTTAAGGTGGTGAGTATCTCATAGTGGGTTGGAAAAAGAGTTTAGTGATTTTATAATGAACTGCTTCCTTCTAAAGGCATCATCTGGCACAAAGGTATTAATTTTAAGTATGTGATTAGTGAGAATGTAGTGAGGATTATTGGAAGATGTGCATCTTATCTATACTATTATATCATTCATTCTTTTCTATTTTTGATGATGAGATTTTTTTTATTATACTTTAAGTTTTGGGATACCTGCCCCCATCAACCCATCATCTACATTAGGTATTTCTTCTAATGCTATCCCTTCTCTTCCCCCCCTAACCCCTGACAGGCCGTAGTGTGTGATGTTTCCCTCCCTGTGCCCCTATGTTCTCATTGTTCAACTCCCACTTTTGAGTGAGAGCATGTGGTGTTTGGTTTTCTGTTCCCGTGTTAGTTTGCTGAGAATGATGGTTTCCAGCTTCATCCATGCCCCTACAAAAGACATGAACTCATTCTTTTTTATGGCTGCACAATATTCCACGGTGTATATGTGCCACATTTTCTTTATCCAGTCTAACATTGATGGGCATTTGGGTTGCTTTCAAATCTTTACTATTGTGAATAGTGCTGCAATAAACCTACGTGTACATGTGTCTTTTTAGTAGAATGATTTATAATCCTTTGGGTATATACCCAGTAATGGGATTGCTTCGTCAAATGGTATTTCCAGTTCTAGTTCCTTGAAGAATTGCCACACTGTCTTCCACAATGGTTGAACTAATTTACATTCCCATCAACAGTGTTAAAGCGTTCCTATTTCTCCACATCCTTGCCAGCATCTGTTGTTTCCTGACCTTTTCATAATTGCAATTCTAACTGGTGTGAGATGGTATCTCGTTGTGATTTTCACTGCATTTCTCTAATGACCAGTGATAATGAGCTTTTTTTCATTTGTTTGTTGGCTGCATAAATGTCTTCTTTTGAAAAGTATCTGTTCATATCCTTTACCCACTTTTTGATGAGGTTGTTTTTTTTTTCTTGTAAATTTGTTTAAGTTCCTTGTAGAATCTAGATATTAGACCTTTGTCAAATGGATAGATTGCAAAAATTTTCTTCCATTCGGTAGGTTGCCTGTTCACTCTGATGATAGTTTCTTTTGCTGTGCAGAGCTCTTTCGTTTAGTTAGATCCCATTTGTCAGTTTTGGCTTTTTTTCCCCTTGTTTTTGGTGTTTTAGTCATGAAGTCTTTGCCCGTGCCTCTGTCCTGAATGGTATTACTTAGGTTTTCTACTAGGGTTTTCATGGTTTTGGGTTTTACACTTAAGTCTTTAATCCATCTTGAGTTAATTTTTGTATTAGGTGTAAGGAAGGGGTCCAGTTTCAGTTTTCTTCATAAGACTAGCCAGTTTTCAAAACACCATTTATTAAATAGGAAACCCTTTCCCCATTGCTTGTTTTTGTCAGGTTTGCTAATAATCAGAGGGTTGTAGATGTGTGGTGTTATTTCTGAGGCCTCTGTTCTGTTCCATTGGTCTACATATCTGTTTTGGTACCAGTACCCCATGCTGGTTTGGTTAATGTAACCTTGTAGTATAGTTTGAAGTCAGGTAGCATGAAGCCTCCAGTTTTGTTCTTTTTGCTTAGGATTGTCTTGGCTATTCAAGCTCTTTTTTGGTTCCATATGAAATTTAAAGTAATGTTTTCTAATTCTGTGAAGAAAGTTAATGGTAGCTTGATGGGAATAGTATTGAATGTATAAATTACTTTGGGCAGTATGGCCATTTTTATGATATTGATTCCTCCTATCCATGAGCATGGAATATTTTTCCATTTGTTTGTGTCCTCTCTTATTTCCTCGAGCAGTGGTTTGTAGTTCTTCTTGAGGTCCTTCGCATCCCTTGTAAGTTGTATTCCTAGGTATTTAATTCTTTTTGTAGCAATTGTGAATGGGAGTTTACTCATGATTTTGTTCTCTGTTTGTCTGTTATTGGTGTATAGAAATGTTTGTGATTTTTGCACATTGATTTTGTATCCTGAGACTGCTGAAGTTGCTTATCAGCTTAAGGAGATTTTGGGCTGAGACAATGGGGTTTTCTAAATATACAATCATGTCATCTGCAAACAGAGATAATTTTACTTCCTCTGCTCCTATTTGAATATGCTTTATTTCTTTCTCTTGCCTGATTGCCCTGGCCAGAACTTCCAATACTATGTTGAATAGGAGTGGTGAGAGAGGGCATCCTTGTCTTGTGCTGGTTTTCAAAGGGACTGCTTCCAGCTTTTGCCCATTAAGTATGATATTGGATGTGGGTTTTTCATAAATAGCTCTTACTATTTTGAAATATGTTCCACCGATACCTACTTTATTGAGTGTTTTTAGAATAAAGGGCTGCTGAATTTTATCAAAGGCTTTTTCTGCATCTTTTGAGATAATCATGTGGTTTCTGTCTTTGGTTCTGTTTATGTGATGGATTATGTTTATTAATTTGTGTATGTTAAACCAGCCTTGCATTCCAGGAATGAAGCTGACTTGATTTTGGTGGATAATCTTTTTAATGTGCTGCTGGATTTGGTTTGCCAGTATTTTATGAAGATTTTTGCATCAATGTTCATCAAGGATATTAGCCTGACATTTTCTTTTTTTGTTATTTCTTTGCCAGGTTATTGTATCAGGATGATGCTAGCCTCATTTTCTATTGTTTGGAATAGTTTCAGCAGGAATGGTACCAGCTCTTTGTATCTCTGGTAGAATTTGGCTGTGAATCCATTTGGTCCTGGGCTCTTTTGGTTGGTAGGCTATTAATTACTGCTTCAATTTCAGAACTCGTTATTGGTCTATTCAGGGATTCAACTTCTTCCTACTTTAGTCTTGGGAGTGTGTGTGTCCAGGAATTTATGCATTTCTCCAAGATTTTCTGGTTTATTTATGTAGAGGTGTGTACAGTATTCTCTGATGGTAGTTTGTCTTTCTGTGGGATCAGTGGTGATCTCCCCTTTATCATTTTTTATTGTTTCTATTTGATTATTCTCTCTTTTTTTCTTTATTAGTCTGGCTAGCAGTCTGTATATTTTGTTAATCTTTTCAAAAAACCAGCTCCTGGATTAATTGATTTTTTAAAGGGTTTTTTCATGTCTGTATCTGCTTCAGTTCTGCTCTGATCTTAGTTATTTCATGTCTTCTGCTAGTTTTTCTATTTGTTTGCTTTTGCTTCTCTAGTTCTTTTAATTGTGATGTTAGGGTGTTGATCTTAGATTTTTACCACTTTCTCATGTGGGCATTTAGTGCTATAAATTTCCCTCTAAACACTGCTTTAACTGTGTCCCAGAGATTCTGGTATGTTGTGTCTTCATTCTCATTGGTTTCAAAGAGCTTATTTATTTCTGCCTTAATTTCATTATTTCCCTGATAAAGGAGAAGGTTGTTCAGTTTCCATGTAGTTGTGTGGTTTTGAGTGAGTTTCTTTTCTTTTTCTTTCTTTCATTTTTTTTTTTTTGAGACAGTATCTAACTCTGTCACTCAAGCTGGAATGCAGATGTGATCTCGGCTCACTGCAACCTCCACCTCCTGGGTTCAAGTGATTCTCCTGCCTCAGCCTCCCGAGTAGCTGGGACTACAGGCATGCATCACCAAACCCAGCTAATTTTTGTATTTTTAGTAGAGACAGGATTTCACTATTTTGGCCAGGCTGCTTTCGAACTCCTGATCTTGTGATCTGCCTGCCTCAGCCTCCCAGAGTGTTGGGATTACAGGCGTGAGCCACCGTGCCTGACCTTGAGTAGGTTTCTTAATCTTGAGTTCTAATTTGATTGCACTGTGGTCTGAGAGACTGTTTGTTGTGATTTCCGTTCTTTTGCATTTGCTGAGGAATGTTTTACTTCCAATTATGTGCCGATCTTAGAATAAGTGCATTGTGGTGCTGAGAAGAATGTATATTCTGTTGATTCGGGGTGGAGGGTTCTATAGATGTCTATTAGGTCTGCTTGGTTCAGAGCTGAATTCACGTCCTTAATATCCTTGTGAATTTTCCATCTTGTTGATCTGTCTAATATTGACAGTGAGGAGTTAAAGTCCCCACAATTATTGTGTGGGAATCTAAGTCTCTTTGTAGGTCTCTAAGAACTTGCTTTATGAATCTGGGTGCTCCTGTATTGGGTGCATATATATTTAGGATAGTTAGCTCTTCTTGTTGCATTGATCCCTTTACCACTATGTAATGGCTTCTTTGTCTTTTTTGATCTTTGTTGGTTTAAAGTCTGTTTTATCAGAGACCAAGATTGCAACTCCTGCTTTTTTTTTTTTTTTCTTTCCATTTTCTTGGTTAATGTTCCTCCATCCTTTTATTTTGAGGCTATGTGTGTCTTTGCAGGTGACCTGGGTCTCCTGAATATAGCACACCAATGGGTCTTGAGTCTTCATCTAATTTACCAGTCTGTCCCTTTTAATTGGGGCATTTAGCCTGCTTACATTTTAGTTTAATGTTATTATGTGTGAATTTGATTTTGTCATTATGATGCTAGTTGGTTATCTTGCCCATTAGTTGATGCAGTTTCTTCATAGTGTCTATGGTCTTTATAATTTTGGTTTGTTTTTTGCAGTGGCTGGTACTGGTTTTTCCTTTCCATATTTAGTGCTTCCTTCAGAAGCTCTTGTAAGGCAGGCCTGGTGGTGACAAAATTCCTCAACATTTGCCTGTCTGTAAAGGATTTTATTTCTCTTTCACTTATTAAGCTTAGTTTGGTTGGATATGAAATTCTGCATTGTAAATTCTTTTCTTTAAGAACGTTGAATATTGGCTCCCACTCTCTTCTGGCTTGTAGAGTTTCCGCAGAAAGATCTGCTGTTAGTCTGATGGGCTTCCCTTTGTGAGTAATGCAACCTTTCTCTCTGGCTGTCCTTAACATTTTTTCCTTCATTTCAACCTTGGTGAATCTGACAATTTTGTTTCTTGGGGTTGCTCTTCTTGAGGAGTATCTTTGTGGTGTTCTCTGTATTTCCTATATTTGAATGTTGGCCTGTCTTGCTATGCTAGGGAAGTTCTCCTGGATAATATCCTGAAGTGTTTCCAGCTTGGTTGTATTCTCCTCATCACTTTCAGGTACACCAATCAAATGTATGTTTGGTCTTTTCACATAGTCTCATATTTCTTGGAGAGTTTGTTAATTTCTTTTCATTCTTTTTCTCTAATCTTGTCTTCATGCTTTATTTGATTCCGTTGATCTTCAATCTCTGATATCCTTTTCCACTTGATCGATTTGGCTATTGATACTTGTGTATGCTTCACAAAGTTCTTGTACTATGTTTTTCAGCTCCATCGGTCATTTATGTTCTTCTCTAAACTGGTTATTCTAGTTAGCAATTCCTTTAACCTTCTATCAAGATTTTTAGCTTCCTTGCATTGGTTTAAAACATGCTCCTTTAGCTTGGAGTTTGTTATTACCTACCTTCCGAAGCTGACTTCTGTAAATTCATCAAACTCATTTTTGGTCTAGTTTTATTCCCTTGCTGGTGAGGAGTTGTGATCCTTTTGAGGAGAAGAGGCATTCTGGTTTTTGGAATTTTCAGCCTATTTGCACTGGTATTTCCTCATCTTCATGGATTTTTATCTACCCTTGTTCTTTGCTGTTGGTGGCCTTCGAATGGAGTTTTTGTGTGGTCATTGTTTTTATTGATGTTGATGCGATTGCTTTTTATTTGTTAGTTTTCCTTCTAATAGTCAAGCCCCTCTTCTGCAGGTCTGCTGGAGTTTGCTGGGGGTCCACTCCAGACCCTGTTTGCCTGGGTATCACCAGTGGAGGCTGCAGAACAGCAAAGATTGCTGCCTGTTCCTTCCTCTGGAAGCTTCATCCCAGAGGGGCACCCACCAGACCAGATGCCAACCAGAGCACTCCTGTATGAGATGTCTGTTGACCCCTGCTGGGAGGTGTCTCCCAGTCAGGAGGCTTGGGGGTCAGGGAGCCACCTGAGGAGATAGTCTGTCCCTTACCAGCTCGAGTGCTATGCTGGGAGATCTTCTGCTCTCTTCAGAGCTGGGAGGCAGGAACATTTAAATCTGCTGAAGATGCACCCACAGCTACATATTCCCCCAGGTGCTCTGTCCCACAGAGATGGGAGCTTTATCTATAAGGCCCTAATTAGGGCTGCTGCCTTTCTTTCAGAGATGTCCCGCCCAGAGAGGAAGAATCTAGAGAGGCAGTCTGGCTAGCAGCTTTGCCGAGCTGTTTGGTGGGCTCTGCCCAGTCTGAACTACCCAGTGGCTTTG
Source organism: Cacajao melanocephalus (assembly GCA_963573385.1). Classification (NCBI taxonomy): domain Eukaryota; kingdom Metazoa; phylum Chordata; class Mammalia; order Primates; family Pitheciidae; genus Cacajao; species Cacajao melanocephalus. The sequence continues at coordinate 38,632 of CAUYLG010058023.1, read as the reverse complement.
TTTGCACTGTGAAGGGAAAACCCCCTACTCAAGCCTCAGTAATGGCAGACGCCACTCCCTGCATCAAGCTTGAGCATCCCAGGTTGACCAGACTGCTATGCTGGCAGCAAGATTTCAAGCCGGTGGATATTAGCTTGCTGGGCTCTGTGGGGATGGGATCCACTGAGTTAGATCACTTGGCTACTTAGCTTCAGCTGCCTTTCTGGGGTATGAACAGTTCTGTCTTGCTGGTGTTCCAGGCACCACTGGTGCACAAAAAACAAAACAACAACAACAAAAAAACACCTCCTCCAGCTAGCTTGGTGTCTGCCCAAATGGCTGCCCAGTTTTGTGCTTGAAACCCAGGGCCCTTGTGGTGTACACACCTTAGGGAACCTCCTGGTCTGCTGGTTGTGAAGACTGTGGGAAAAGAATAGTATCTAGGCTGAATAGCACTGTCCCTCATGGCACAGTTCCTCACGGCACAGTCCCTCACAGCTTCCCTTGGCACGGGGAGGGATTTCCCTGACCCCTTGCGTTTCCTGGGTGATGTGATGCCCCACCCTGCTTCTGCTTGCTTTTGTGGGCTGCACCCAATGTCTAACCAGTCCCAGTGAGATGAACCAGGTACCTCAGTTGGAAATGCAGAAATCACTTGCTTTCTGCATTGGTCTCACTGGGAGCTGCTGACTGGAGCTGTTACTATTTGGCCATCTTGCTCAGGGAAACCTCTGATGAGATTTTAGAGTAATCAACTCAGAAATGAAACTAAGATTCTGAGAACTTTTCATGTTTTCTTTTAGAAGTTTATGAGAGCCAGGTCTTTGACCATTGGAATTGGAGTGAGTGGGTTTAGAATTTATAATTCTGTTTAGTGTTTAGGTCTGTTATTGGCATAACTTTCAGGGCTTTTATTGCTATGAGGCCATTTTCAAGGTGGTGTTCCAGCAGGCTCCACTTACCTTTCCTTTCCAAAAACTTTCTTAGGAAAAAGGATCTGTTGTGAAGTACCAGTAAGCCTGACTGCTGAGACAGATGTGGGTCATTCTGGTATTCAGCTTTGCAGATGTTCCTCGCTCTGGGGAATTTGTTCATAGTCACTGACTTTACTAGGGATTTAGTGAAAAATCAAAATCTCATTTTATGTGTAGGTGGAGACACATCTGACTCTGGGACACATCTTGCCTCTGACAGGGTTAGGACTGAGCTAGAGCAAAAGCATTTGGGTGTCTTTCAGGGAGAATTTCTGTTAACCCGTAATAGCCTAATGATTATCCTTCTCACCATGGACATTCTATGTATAGGGGTAGGAAAATTCCTCTGGAAACAGAAACACTTTTTGGTTTGTGTTAAGGATGTTGACGCTTTCTTCCTATGAATCAGTCTATTTTTTTTTCAAATATTGAGTCATGAAAATTTCCTTCTATTAAAACATTGCCTCATCAGTAGCACATGTACAATTGAGCACAGACACTGGCCCATTGAAAGTGGATTAGACAGGTCAGTGGGGCAGGTGTGGTGAGGGCATCTGGCTACAGAGCCACCCATGTCAGAGCACCACCTTTTTTGGAAGTCCCCAAGTCTCAGATAGAGGTGGGCTCAAATTCTGTCACTTGAAAGTACAGTAATTAATCCAGAAGTGTTGGGGGCAATTGTCAAGCAGGTCTTTCCTGGGACCCACAAACAAGGGCACCTAGATGATTTTTGGGTTTCATGTCTTGGGTATGGATTTATGAGGCCAGTATGCAAAAAATAAAAAAGAATGAAAAAGAGGAGGACAGAAAAGAAGGAAGGAAGGAAAGAAAGAGGGAGGGAAGGGAGAAAGGGAGGAAAGAAGGAAGGAAAGGAGGAAGGAAAAGGTATTAATTTTTCTGTAACTCAACCTGGACTTATCTGGGCCTTCATTTGGAATGGAAGATTTGATCTTTTTCTAGTAAACTGTCAATTCAGTAACATCCAAGCATTGCAGGGGTAAACATCGTTGAGGCTCCCCGCCTCATTATCTTTTGTTCTTGTGTTGAGAACTGGAAAATGTGCCATGACATTAGCCAGCAACTGACTTCCAGCCCGCTCTGTTCTCAGACCTCTAACATGTTCATTTTCATTTATTCACAGCCCTCTTGCTGTGACGCCCAGTCACCAGGCATTCTTATGTTACTCTGTATCCCTCTTTTCTGGACCACAAGACTCTGTTGGGCCTCCCTACTCTTTCTCAGAAACTCACCTCTCGTGGCCCAGAGGCTACCTCTGCCCCTTGCTGCCAGATTGGCCTAGACTAGCCCAGCTGCACCAGCTCTGTAGTTACTGTTTTCTGTGTGCTGGAATCCTTAGCATTTTTTGTGGCTTCCTTGGGGACTTAGGCACACATTTCCTCTTTCTTTAGAATCTCTTAAACTTCTCTGGGGTTTTCATTACCCCTGGGGTACAAGCACAGGGTCGGAGGAAGTGATATTTTTTCTTAGAGAGTCACCAGTGCTGTTCACTCATTTGCTCAGGCCGAAAGCTTCACACTCAAACTTGAATCCATTCTTATATCCCATATCAATAGAATCAACTGCTCCTGTTCACTTTATAAATTACATGTTTTAAATTCTGTTTTCCTCACTTGAGTGTAAGCTCTCTTTTAAAAGTAAAGCACTTTTAAAATTTACTCTTGTGTCATCAGAAGACTGTAATGTGGTATATGTGCCAAAAATGTGTTTAATGAATGCTTGAACAAATTTCCTATTGTTTAAAATATTAACATAAGTTATTTTCCTTTAGAATTATTTTTATAAACTATTTTTTTTTTAAGATGGAGTCTCTCTCTGTTGCCCAGGCTCAAGTGCAGTGGCATGATCTCTGCTCACTGCAACCTCTGCCTCCCGGGTTCAAGTGATTCTCCCACTTCAGCTCTCTGAGTATCTGGGACTACTAATATGTGCTACCATACCTGGCTAATTTTTGTATTTTCACCAGAGACAAGGTATTGCTATGTTTCCCAGGCTGGTCTTGAACTCCCGGATTTAAGCACTCTGCATGCCTTGGCCTCCCAGACTGTTGGGATTATAGGCGTGAGCCACCACGCCTCGCCATTATAAACTACTTTTTATGGACATCTTTTGAGTTATCCCTCAGTATGTAAATTTGCTAAGAGTTAATTCCTAGCAATTAAACTTCTAGATTAAGTAATGTGCACATTAAAAAATATTTATGTATATTGACAAATTTCCTCCCCACAATTTACATCAAATTATACTTCTACCAATAGTATGTGGAAATGCTGATATTTTTGTCTCCTCAGCAGGACTGAGCGTGATCCTTCAAAATCTTTACCAATTTTTTAGTTGAAAGAAACAAACAATCTGATTGTTTTCATTTAGGTATACATATTTTCAGTATTCTTAATTCAGAGTAAAATGTTCTGATTCTGTTGCCAGATTCTGGGTAGATTGGGATACAGAATAGCAGAAGACTTCATTATTGCATACTACTTAAAGGACAAAATAAAATAATAAAACAATTTTGTCTTTCAAAATAAAACTTCATCACCTTAGACCTGGAAACTGCCCCCAAATAATCCCATACATCTGTGTATCTATTTCATAAGTAAGGAGAAGCTTTTGTAGAGGTGTCTGAGCTTTACTCACTCAATCCTTCATTTTTACGTTTTATATCAATAAATAATAAAGATATATGTATTTTGCTTTAAGATGTTCTACATATGAGAGTCTAATGGTTCAATTTGGGGGAAAGGGAGTAATTATTTTATAAAAAGTTCCTGTACATAGTAACATTCCTCTTTAGGGAAAAAATAAGTTTACAATTTTTTGAGTTTTAGTAAATATAAGGAGGTGAACCTGGCCTTGTGCTATGTGTGGTAGCTTTCCTTCTAGAACACTGAAAGACAATGTGTTTTGTAATGGAACAGAAGCATTTCAGGCCACCCTTCTGTGTCTCTTTCTTAGCAGATTTACGTACTCTTGGCTAATAAGTCTGTCCATATAAACCAATGGACTCTCTCTGTTCTCTATGCCTTATAGCTCTGAAGAGGCAACCCCTGCCTTTAGCTCTGTGAACCCTAAAACCTTTGAAGCAAACAGTAAAATATTGCTTTCTGTAAAATGTGAAAAATAGCTAGAAGGGTATGTGTATACATATTTATGTGTTCTAAGCTTTAGTGTAGAAAGGCTGAAGTTTCATATTAAAAAAATACAGCATTTCAATCATATTATATCGATTATATGACCTCTATTACTTAGAATACTGGAAAAATCTATTAAATATCCTTTTTGCCTACAAGCACTCACAGATTTTCTTGGTTTTATTTGACCAAAGAATATTTCAGCATCAGACTAACTTGCACCAGTACCTGTTCATACATTTTCAAATTAATACTTCTTGAAAGAAAGAACAGGTCATATTGCTCTCATTTACCTTTTTTGACTCGTACATGGATTTTCATAGACTACAATGGAAATACTGTGGACAAGGATTATCTCTTCAGACTTAGGTGTAAACACTAGAACTTACTATAATAACTTGGATCATGCACCATCCTAGGAACTAGGGTTATTTTCTTGAGACACTTGAGTGAATGGATCAGTTGCCAAGCAACTTGAATTCCTATGGGGCTGGGCTGGGGAACAAAAAGGTGCCAGGTGGTAATACATAAAAGGAAAATGACAAAGACACATGGAAAAATAAAGCCTCCATCTGGGAATGGTACCATATAACTGTTCAGAAATTTGGAATATGCTCTTCCTTAATAATTCATTTCAACAGCTATCAATCTCTGATAACATCTTTAATATCTGTGGTTATCCATTCATCACCCATCCATTCATACACTCATCCATCCATCTGGACAGATTTTGAGCTTAGGAATTATAAATAGTAAGCTGGAACTGTTTGTCTCTTATATTAACTACTTTGCCAATAATTATTGTTCATTAATTTCTTACCCTTTCTCATGATTTCCTCTATTCCTCTTTCCCCTCTATGTTTTATATATATTTTTATCTTCTTCTGGTACGTGCTTTCTTTTTCTCTCAGAAGTGATTTTAGGCACTGAGACCACTGGATTGAGGGAGGAGGGCAAAGTTTGAAAAACTAACTGTTGGGTACTATGCTGACTACCTGGGTGATGGGATCAGTCATACCCTAAACCTCAGGATCATGCAGTATACTCATGTAACAAATCTGCACATGTATCCCCTGAATCTAAAATAAAAGTTGAAATTATAAAAATAAAATAAAATCCCATATTTCATCTAAAAACAAACAAAAAAAGAAGTGATTTTATTGCTTCACTGTTCCTTGGTGCTTAGGCACTCAATCTAGGTGGGAACATAGATTCCTACAGCAGATTGTCAGGCCAGGCCTTATGCCCTCACTCTATATGGGACTTCTTTTGTTGACAGCTATATGCTGAAACTTAACATCCTTCAGTCCAAGTGCAAAACGGTGATGATAGTCTAACATGTCAGAAGTTTGGACACACAGTCACATATGCAGTCAGCTTTATATATTTTAAAACATAGGTCAGTTCTATTTGTTCAAATACACTATAAAAATAACCTTTTTCTCATATAGAAGCTAAAACTAAAGAAAACTGTGAGTTCCTTCTTTTTGAGAGCTCTGCCAGCATCATGTCAGATGTGTTCCTCAGCATTTATACTTTTTAATAGAATTCCCTGAATACCATGTAACAATAAGAATCCAGTTATTCTCAAGAATTTCAGGGAAAAAAAAAAGTGCAATCCAGTTCAGAAGCATGTCTCAAGGAACACGGAAACTGTTGTTTATTTAGTGCCTACTATATGCCTGAAGTTGTGCTAGGCATTTCTTGATAGATTATAAAACTGAATCTCAAAAATCCTTGTATAGTGAGTATTATTATCCACATTAAAAAAATATGAAACTAAGCCTTGGAGAAGTTAAATAACTTACACAAAGAGTCACTCAGCTCCTAGAGCCATGCTTTTTGCCCTCAGTGTATTTAATTCCACTAAGTTACACTATTGAGGGTCTCATTGGTGATTGTAGAGACATTGGAGACTAGGTCTCACTCTGTCATGAGGCTGGAGTGCAGTGGCACAATCATAGCTCACTGCAGCCTTGGACTCCTGGGCTTAAGCCATTGTCCTAAGTAGCTACCTCTGGATAATTACAAAATTTATTTTTGTAGGGATGGGGTTTCACTATGTTGCTCATTTTACTCTCAAATTCTTGGCTATATATATAGCTTGTATGAAACGTGGGAGCTTGAACTTTGAACTTTCTGAGACATACTAATACTGATTTCTTTTGCATCATTTTAGAATTACTGTCATTCCTCTTTGCAATGCACTATCTGATTTACTCAGGAGTGAGATACATTCATCAAGATATCCCTGAGCTACAAATGGAAAAGTTGGGTGTCAGGCTGGCTTCCCCAAAGTGAATCCTTTTAGATGATGACTCTTATGCAGGTAACTAATTAAGGGCATGTCTCCAGGAGAACCCAGTAATTTAATGAGAGGGAAAGAAAGAGAAAAAGCCGTGCAAAAGTACTTTTTTTTGAGAGTATCACTCTGTCACCAGGCTTATATATATGTGTGCATATATATGTATACACACAAATATACAATATTTAGGCTTATCTAAGTATGTATATAATATATATAATATATATGCCTAAATATTAGAACCTTAAATCAGAAGCTGATAATTTTCACTGGAAACAACAGAGGGTTCAGTCCAGGTATTCTGCCCCTAAAATGACTCTTTGCTCTCCTGGGAGGGGAAAAGAGGAGTTGATACTGAGGGGGGACACTGAAAGGGCTTCATATGTGAGAAGCTATTGCCCTTATCTCCCACTTCCTCTTAGGGCTGTGGTTTTCAAGGTGTGCATATCTTAATCATATGAGAATATTTCTCTTTATTTTCAAAATATACAAACGTGTGTGCCTCTATTGCAAATCTTTTGAATCATAACCATGTGGGCAAGTGGAGAGGTGTAGATAAAAGTAATATTAGCTTGTGCAAAGTTACTTTTTCCCTTCTTTCCGTTATGAAAAAAATTTGAACACACAAAAGAAGTTAAAAAGGTAGTACACTGACACCCATATTCCTACACTCACATAACCAATGAACATAATTGAGATTAAAAAACCCTCTGATGATGATTAATTACTCTAGGTCTTGAAACCTGCATCCAATCAACTTCCTCTTGTGCTGGCTCAGGGATAGAAGTTGGTCTTGCATCAACCCACGTCTTCACAGTCGTCAGTGCTTCTTGGGATTATCTTTCTAGATAAGCCTGAGGACCAGCAGCCTCAGGTGACTTCCTTTTAGCCTGTTGGATATGTCTCTGGAATAGTCATGGAGAGGTTGTTGAGTGGCAACTGGTAACTGAACAAAAGTCATTTTCCCATATTTGCTTTATTGATATTTCAAGAGAACATGTTATTATGATCTTGAAATAGGTAATTAAACACAAATGTTGGATTATAAGCACATTTTTAAAAAGTATGTGGAATGAAGAAACTGAAGCTTGGTCTATTATGGGAAAAAAAAAGTCCAAGTCAACTTTTGAAAGATTCCAGAGCAATGGAGTACTTTAGACTCATCGTCTGAGTGTCTATATCCTTTTATGGGGGTTCATAGAGCTCTTTAAAAATCTGATGAAAGTGCCAGATGTTCTCATTAGTGATTGTGTATATGAACCATATAGTTTATTTTGTATGTAAATTCAGGATGGATACTGAGAGAAATCCTTCATGAATCTGCCAGGGAGATAGCTAATGTAGATGACGGGGTGATGGATGCAGCAAACCACCATGGCACATGTATACCTATGCAACAAACCTGCACGTTCTGCACATGTACCCTAGAACTTAAAGTATAATAATAATTAGGGAAAAAACACTTTTATCTACCTTCCTTCAGTAAAGGAAGGTCCTAGTCTGTTTGGGGAGCCAAAATATGCATGAAGTCAAAAAATGGAATTAGTGATGCTTTGGAGTATGACATAAGTCTTCCCCTAAATCAACCAGTTCAATCTTCTGGAAAACTGAGAGATGTAAAATGTGCCAGAAATATTTTATCTAACTTAAGTTGCCATTAAGAGTCCTATGCAGCATTAGGTTTACCACAAATAGAATGCTTTCAGTTTATTAATTCAGAACTGTTTTCCTACCTAACAGGTCCCTTCTTAAATGTAATTTAGGGAAGAAGTTTTTAAGCACCCAATATCTAAATATATTCTATATTATTCTCATCATAACACCTTAATTTCCTTTTTAGCATAGTTGACACCAGCATTTGCATTATTTGTTGATTTATTTGTATTTGACTGTCTCCCCATAGAATTTAAGCTCAATCAGGATAAAGACTTTGTTTACCTTGTATATTACTGTATCCTTAGTGTAGTGTACACTGCCATACACAGTTAAAGGCTAAGAAATACATGATGAATGAATGAATGATGAATTTACAGAGTTTGTGGTAAGACCCAGGCTTATGTAATTTTCCTGAGAGTACTTAAGAAAGATATCTGGGAAATTAATTGTAACAAGTTCTCTTGATGATTATGATGAAGACCCCTGTGATGAAGATGATAACATCAGCTGCCTTTGCAGCTGCTGTGTGGTAAACTGAAGTGAGCAGACCAAAAGAAATAAAAAGACAGCAGCTAAAGCACAGCTTTAAATGATATCCTTTAATCTCTGGGTGCTGGGAAGAGCAGCCACAAACTAGTTTGTGTGCCAGGATCCCAAAGGAGCTGACAAACTGTGAGCAAGATTAACTCTTAAGAAAAGAAAGGTAATGTCTCCGATAGCAACAGGTATTGTAAACAGTGGTCGCTGTTGCTAATGAGAGAATAGGCTTGGTGTGTCTCTGGGGCACAAAGACATGTGCCTCTCCCAGGCTTCCAGTGAGTCTTGTGTAGCAGCCTGTCCGTACTGGCCACTTCCAAGGGGACAATCCTGGTGGTCACATCCACCCATTTCTAGCTGTTTTCATATATAGCTCTAGTTTATTAAGAAAGACATACAAAGACATGTAGCATAATTATTATTACTACCTTTTCTGCCATTAAAAATTATATAACTTGAAAGTGCACACTATGAAAATAAAACTTTTTTCCACATGTCTATGATACCTGGCAAGTCTCAGTTTTTTATTTGTTGAAATGTTCACCTTAAGCATTAGGAAATATGCATATTTCTTGCTATTTATCCTTTTAAACAGAACAAAACTGCAAATTAAAAAAAAAAATTAGCTGGGTGTAGTGTCTCATGCCTGTAATCCCAGCACTTTGGGAGGCTGAGGTGGGCATATCGCTTGAACCCAGGAGTTCTAGACCAGCCTGGGCAACATACTAAGACCCTGTCTCTACAAAAAAATACAAAAAATTAGCTAGGTATGGTGGCATTTGCCTGTAGTCGAGTTACCTGGGAGACTGAGATGGGAGGATCGCTTAAGCCTGGGAGGTTGAGGGGGCAGTGAGCCAAGATCTCACCACTAAACTCCAGCCTGGGTGACAAAGTGAGAGCCTGTCTTAAAAAAAATTAAAAAAAAAATAGACACGTTTGTGAAGTTCATTCTACAATTCAGTGTGACACTTGTATAATGAGATAAGTACCAATATCCTCATGAACACTCATATATGAAGAAAAGAAAGAGAAAGAAAAAGAAAAAAGAAAAAGAAATGTGGTTTAGAATTCCTGGTTTCATTTTACTCTGATTTGATAATTTCCCTGGCTCAAATCTAGAACTGGAAAGTGGTGGCTTATTGTATCAGAGGTTAAGACTTGTGGCTTTTATTTGCTGCTCCAACTAGAACCAAGATGTCCAAAGAGTATGTTTGGAATGACTTTTTTTAAAAAAAAGATTTCCAGCTCTGTGTCTAGTCAGAGTATGGAGGAGTTTGGGCCAACTCCGGAAAACAACTTCAATGTAGAAAACCATGGACTGCAAGGTCCTGCTTCCACATACTTATTTTTGTGGAGTAGGTGGCAAGTTCTCAAAATAATTTTGTCTGTGGGATACAGATATTTCCGGGACATTTTCATCACCAGTTTCATGCAGTAATTAGCTTCAGAGCTGGAGTATGCTAGAAACTACTGGGCCCTGCGCAGTGGTTAAATTAGGCGTGAACATAAGCTGGGCTACTCTCCACTGTGCCATTAAAAACCAAAGGTGGGCACAGAGAGAGTATTTGTTCTGCCCTTTCTTCACCCACTGCATTTTCATTTCCCCTCTCGCGACTCCAGAGGCCTAATAAAGGACTCTAAAATACAGTATTCAACACAGCTTTAAAAAATCCACGCAGAGTGCAAAATTGTAGTAGGAATTTGGGTTTTGTTTTTCTTTTGCGTTTAATATGACTTCCTAGGTTCAGCGTACTTTGTAATATATTTCTTAAACCGCAGGATCATGAGGGCAAATTCCCTTGGGGGAAAGTGGCTCTGTGAGTTGATTAGCACTGTTTGCCTGCTTCCTAACCCTCTTCTGCTCAGGTATTAGTTGTTCAGACAGCTGAGCTCCAGCTCAGCTCCCCAGGTCCTGCGCTCCATTTTAATGCAAGCCAGTGATGCAAAGTCCCAGGCTTGGCCTGTCAGAACTTGATAGCTCTGTAAACACTGAAATCCTTGTTGCCATAACACCAGGAAAAATAATATGGGCTCCTGCGTATAAATATAACGAAGGCCTTGGGGAATGGGAGCATTTCTAAATGACTTGAAGCTCTGTCACGGCATAATCTCTTATAAATAAATGTCAGTGTAGTCACTGAATGCAGACTGGATTTTTTCTTGACTACAGTGCTCAGCCTTCTAGACAATAGTTATGCTAAGGGATTATCTTTTAACATAGCGCAGTTATCTCCTTTGTTTGTTTTCTTTTTTCATTATTCACATAAGCCAAGGGAAATGAAAAGCATCTTATTTCAGGCAAAAAGGCCTGTGAATGATTAACTCTGGTTCCATGCATTGGGACTTTGCATAGCAACCCCTTGGCTTGCAACGACAAAAAAGCTCAAGGCAGGAACAGCAGCCCAGGGACCTAAGATCAACGATCTCAAATGAAGGTGGTGAGAAACAGATTAAGTATAAGCATTGTGTTTATGGGTAGAATTCTCTATAGCTGGCCCATTTAATTTGGCATTGGTTTTACTGTACTTTTCTTGGTGAAGATGTGCTTTGCTGATCTTTACTCTTGCTTTTTGAATATATTTGAGAATTCAGGTGAAACGGCCATGATTATGGCTTAATCTGGTTTATGCCACCATATTTTATGGGTTCTTCCTAATACCATCCCAAACTAGGCTAACTCTGGCTAATTTTATATTAAAAAGTGGAAGTAATGTCACTGAAGCTTTATAATGGCTTGAAGCTTTAATTTTAGCTCAACTGAAACTTTGTTGGTAAATTTTGTCACTCTTGAAATTATGTATAACACAAAGCATTATATGAAATAAAGATAAACAAATGATGTGATTGTATGATTCCCATTAAAAGCATATAAGTATGTAAAGAACCACATTGTACAAATCTGAAATCTGAAATCAATATCAATTTCATATCTTTTTATAGACATTTGGTGCTTAAACATTTATACAAGGTCCATTTTCATGAAAAACAAGATTTGAGTTAAAAGAGTTAGAAGAAAATGAAGTGTAAGCTAAGGACAGAAGAAACATTTGAGAATTTAGAAAGAAGCAGTATAGTTATAACTAGGCCAAAATATTTAGGACACTTAAATTTAGAGTGCAAGTCAATCCAGATGTTTATTTATTAAAGTTAATAATGTTTCCAGTGTTGTTATAGAATGCTAAATCCCAGGGGTTCTGCTTCTAAGTTTAAAGACAAATGAAATGATCTTTATTCTTTTCCAGCTCTGTTTTAATTTTAGGAGTTTTTCTATAGCCGTGATTTTCCCATAAATGTGTTTGCAAAATCTTGAGCAGCTCCTGATGTCTTGCAGAAAGTCTGAGTGAAACAGTGCTCTCGCAAAGCTTTCCACGTTCTGCATTGCTCTTCTTGCTTCCATGGCAATAAAGAGAGAAACTTGGCATAAGAATATAATCTGTTCCTGCCTGTTTCTCATCTGAAGTCATAAACCTCTGCCATCCCACCCAAGACTAGAATTTCAGCTGGCATGAAACAGCTGTCTGCTTACAGGTTTATTCCGGTAGTAACCAAAGACAAAACTATTTTAATTGAAGGCCCTAGGCTATTCTCCAAACTCTCACAATCTGGGTCATCCCCAAGAAGAAACCATTGAGGAAAAGGTACAAATTACATTCTTTCTTATAGTTTTTGACACACTGTATATTTATGAAGTTGAGAACATTTTACCCTTCTAATTTGTCTACATTGGATGCCATGGAGAAAAGGAGGGTCACAAACTTGAAAGCCCTGAGGGTTCAGGCACACAAGCTGAGTCAGCAGAGAGTAGGCTGCAGTGCGTGGGAGGAGTGTCCTGTCCGAAGGGGCATCTGCTACTCTGCTTCACTTATTGCTACCATGTGGGAATGTGGAGGCCCAAGTTGCCAGATACTCTGATTTGTCAACAGAAGTTCTCAGTCCTGCTTTTTATGTGAATTCTGCATAGTTTTAAATGTTGGCAATTATTTTGAATAAAAATCAAAATGTTATGAATGTTAACCCAAACGTAGCTCTGGATTGGATGTCTGGGGCTGCTTGGATTCAATCCCTAGATTTCACTCTTGATTCATTACAAGTAGACTGCATTTATCAGTTGCTTAGGTTCTAAAACTGTCAGGTGGCATAATTTATTTACACATTTTCCTTCTTATTCTGGTTAGTACTGCATAAAGAATATAAGTTTTGGAGTTGGGGAAAGATGTAGATTTACTCGTTCCAGATTTTACCAAATTGTGACTTGCAGCCCCTTAGTCCCTTGAAAGCCTCTCTTATGCCATCCAGAAACGAAAACTTATTTTACAGGATGTTTGGAGGATTAAATAAACTAATATGTAACATACTTAGCCCAGCCCTACAGGTGCTCTTTGCATGGTGTTATCATTCTGACCATTAAGATTTTTGTTTTTGAGATGGAGTTTCACTCTCATTGCCCAGGCTGGAGTGCAGTGGCACAATCTTAGCTCACTGCAACCTCTGCCTTCCAGGTTCAAGTGATTCTCCTGCCTCAGTGTCCCAAGTAGCTGGGATTACAGGTGCCTGCCACCATGCCTGGCTAATTTTTGTATTTTTAGTAGAGATGGGGTTTTGTCATATTGGCCAGGCTGGTCTTGAACTCCTAACCTTAGATGATCAACCTACCTTAGCCTCCCAAAGTGCTGGGATTGCAGTCCTGAGCCACTGCGCTCAGCTTTCTGATAATTACTATTAATAACAAACAATATCATAAAGTGATCCACTTTAGAAGACTCAAGGATGGGAGGCTGAGGTGAGTGGATCACAAGGTCAGAAGTTTGAGACCAGCCTGGCCAACATGGTGAAACCCCATCTCTACTAAAAATAGAAAAAAAGTAGCCAGACATGATGGTGCATGCCTGTAATCCTAGCCACTTAGGAGGCTGAGGCAGGATAATTGCTTCAACCCAGGAGGCAGAGATTGCAGCAAGCCAAGATCATACCACTGCAGTCCAGCCTGGGCAACAGAGTGAGACTCTGTCTCAAAGAAAAAAAAAGAAGACACAAGGACTCCATCAGAAAAAGTTTCTCTCAGTATAGGGATAAGAACCTCTTTGTAGATCTAACATACAATATAACACAAAAAAATTGTATCAAGAGCCATCTTTATGTTCTTAAAGAATTTTGGGATTTGTTGCTAGAGAAGACCGTGAGGAAACAGAAACTTTCACAACTGGAAATGACAGAAACATAAATTTCATAAAGACATTAATATTTAAAAGTATGACAAATGAATGCTTTCCTTGAAATGCACTGTGATGTGTTCAGAACACAACTTGTTATGAAAATAAAACCAAAGACTATATCTGAAACCATGTTGTTAAGTAAAAGAATGTAGGCTAATTTTTTTTTCCTATCCATTTTTGTGAGATTATTTACTTTGGAAATAAATGGATGAAAGTCACTTAGAACATTTCCTTTTCCTAACATTTCCTTAGTTTATTAATAAATAAATAAACTAAATTTATTTATTTATTTAGTACCCAGGCAGATCTACTATTAAAGAAGAATTCTTCTCTCCTAGCTGTGTGTCTGTGATCTGTCGATGAGGGTGGCAAAGGACTACTCAATCAATTGGGGTGTACAAAATGGAGTTTGAGAAGGTAAGTGATGTTTTCTCCATGCTTTCTTTCAAAATTCATTTCAATTAAATCTTTAACATTCAAAGGAAGCGACTTTCTTCTTTCCTTTTCCTGGAACAATGGCAAGTAAGAACAGAAAAAGAAAAAATCTGTCTAACAAATTGTCCACTGGTAAAAACAAAACAGGATACTCATGTAATACGGTTCAGTATATCTTGTGCCTTTCACATGACATGTCCTCTTGCTTGATAAGAGCTCTTTGACAGTATGATGTTGAGTTGTAAGATTGTGTAATGGATTATTTGAAGTGTTTATCTATAAGCCATTCATATATTTACTGACAAAACTCTTATTTTTAAAGCTTAATGGCAGTTAGTGCTGGTTATATAGGAGTCTTCCATAAACTCCATATACATATATATATACTCCATATACATGTGTATATATATACATGTATATATATATACATGTATATATATACATGTACATGTATATATATATATACATGTATATATATATACATGTATATATATGTATATGTGTATATATATACGTCTATGTATATCATGTATATATGTGTGTATATACATATATATGTATATGTATATATATGTATATGTACATATATATATACACACACACACATATATGTAGGAGTTTATTAAGCATTAACTCACCTGATCACAAGGTCCCACAATAGGCTATCTGCAGGCTGAGGAGCAAGGAAAGCCAGTCCAAGTTCCAAAACTAAAGAACTTGGAGTCTGAAGTTCGAGGGCAGGAAGCATTCAGCACAAGAGAAAGATGTAGACTGGGAGGCTAGGCCAGGCTTTCTTTTTACATTTTTCTGCCTGCTTTATACTCTAGCCATGCTGGCAACTGATTAGATTGTACTTACCTAGATTAAGGGTGTGCCTTTCCCCGCCCACTCACTCAAATGTTAATCTCCTTTGGCAACACCCTCACAGACACGCCCAGGATCAATACTTTGTATCCTTCAATCCAATCAAGTTGACACTCAGTATTAACCATCACAGTAGTGAATAATAATATCTCCATCTACTGTGAGATAGGAACTATGCTAGGCACTTAAAGGACATTGCTTGTAATACTCATAACCCTTCATGTAGTGATATGGTTTGGCTCTGTGTCCCCACTCATATCTCATCTTGAATTGTACTCCCATAATTTCCACGTGTGTTGTGGGAGGGACCCCATGGGAGATCATGGGGCTGATTGCCCCTATACTGTTCTCCTGGTAGTGAGTGAGTTTCACGAGATCAGATGGTTTTATCAGGGGTTTCCACTTTTGCCTCTTCCTCATTTTCTCTTTGCCTGCTGCCATCTGTGTAAGATGTGACTTACTCCCCTTGCCTTCTGCCATGATTGTGAGGCCTCCCCAGCCATGTGGAACTGTGAGTCCAATTAAACCTCTTTCTTTTGTACATTGCTCAGTCTCAGGTATGTCTTTATCAGTAGTGTGATAACAGACTAATACAATTAGGTCTTCATGTCTGTTATACAGAGGGGCAAATGGAGTCTCAGGTATAAATGTCTTCCCTCAGGGAATGTAGATGGTTACAAGAGGTTAGAATTGAACCAGATTTGTTGTTCTAGCTCCTGTACTGCATACTTTCTCAAGTATCTTAGGGAATAATTTGTCCCACTTGTGGGACAAATGAATTACTTAGAAATCATCATCAGTGTCTGACAGACAGCAATCCAACAGCAAAGACAGAAGTAGAACAAGATCAGATAACACATATCAGAGGCAAAATTATTCAAGATCCCTTGATATTTTTTAGCAGAGAAGGAAAAGTATTCTTTCCCTCTTGCTCACTGCATACATGACATGAAAGGAAATGGAAAAGAATTGAAAATAAAATGGCAATGGTAAGGTACGCAATAAAGAGGGAATGGGATTGACAAAAGCATAAAGAAATTAGCTTCCCCCTCTCCTTTTCCCTTGTGAACTCAAGCTCTTAAAAATGAATTAAGGGTTACTAAATTTGATTTTAGAGAATGTCAATGACTAACAGTACCTGGCATTCAGTATACAAGAAGTGGTCATTCAATAAATGTATGAGCAAGTAAGATCTTTGGTAACTTTATTTCCATTCTTTCTAAAGACTCTTTACTCCAAATACTTTTTTTTTTCAATGCTGGTTCAGATGTCCCTATCTTATGAAGAGTATTAAATAACAAATAAATCAAAGGGCCATCCTGAGTGTAGAAAGAAATTCTCAAACCTCATTGCAGATAAATTAGCATGACAAAATACCTCCACTCTTTCTTTTCCTTTGGAAAGCGTTTTGGGTTGTTTACTCACATGTCCATGTGCTAGTCTGTTCTCATGTTGCTATGAAGAAATACCCAAGACTGAGTAATTTATAAAGGAAGGAAAAAGGTTTAACTGACTCACAGTTCCACATGGCTGGGAAGGCCTCAAGAAACTTATAGTTATGGTGGAAGGTCCCTCTTGACAGTGTGGCAGGAAAAAAAATTAGTACTGAGAAAAGGGGGAAGCCCCTTATAAAACCATTAGATGTTATGAGAACTCACTCACTATCATAGAACAGCATGAGCATCATGTTGGTAACCACCCCCATGGTTAAGTTATCTCCCACTGTGTCCCTCCTGTGACATGGCAGGTCCCTCCCATGACACACAGGAATTATGGGAACTACAATTCAAGATGAGATTTGGGTGGGGACACAGCCAAACCGTATCATTTTGCCCCTGGCTCCTCCAAAATCTCATGTCCTCACATTTCAAAACACAATCATACTTTTCCAACAGTCCCCCAAAGTCTTAACTCATTCCAGCATTAACTCAAAAGTCCAAGTCCAAAGTCTCATCTAAGCAAGGCAAGTCACTTCCACCTATGAGCCTGTAAAATTAAGAGCAAGTTAGTTACTTCCTAGATACAATGGGGGTACAGGCATTGGGTGAATACACCAGTTCCAAATGGGAGAAATTGTCCAAAACAAAGGGGCTACAGGCCCCATGCAAGTCCAAAATCCAACAAGGCAGTCTTTAAGTCTTAAAGTTTCAAAATGATCTCTTCTGACTCCATGTCTCATATCTAGGGCATGCTGATGCAAGAGGTGGGCTCCATGGCCTTGGGCAGGTCTGCTCCTGTGGATTTTCCGGGTACAGCCCTCCTTCCTGTTGCTTTCACAGGCTGGTGATGAGTGTCTGTTGCTTTTCCAGGTACCTGGCACAAGCTGTTGGTGGATCTCTCATTCTGGGTTCTGGAGAATGGTGTCCCTCTTCTCACAGCTCCAATAGGCAGTGGCCCAGTGGGGACTGTATATGTAGGCTCCAACATCACATTTCCTTTCCCTACCTCTCTAGCAGATGTTCTCCATGAGGGCTCTATCCCTGCAGCAAACTTTTTCCTGGATACCCAGCTGTTTCCATACATCTTCTGAAATCTAGGTGGAGATTCCAAAACGTCAGTTCTTGACTTCTGTGCACCTACAGGCTCAACACCATGTGGAAGCTTCCAAGGCTTGGAGCTTGCACCTTCTGAAGCCGCGGTCTGAGCTATACCTTGGCCTTTTTAGCCATGGCTGGTACTGAAGCAGCTGGGAGGCAAGGCATCAAGTCCTTAGGCTGCACTCAGCAGAGGGGCTCGGGGTTGGCCCATGAAACCATTTTTTCCTCCTAGGCCTCTGGTCCTGTGATGGGAGGGGTTACCATGCAGGTCTGTGACATTCCCTGGAGACATTTCTCCCATTGTCTTGCTGATTAACATTCAGTTTTTTGTTACTTATGCAAATTGCTACAGCTGGCTTTAATTTCTCCCCAGAAAATGGGTTTTTCTTTTCTATTGCATCGTTAGACTGCAAATTTTCCAAACTTTCATGCTCTGCTTCCTCTTAAATGCTTTGCCGCTTAAAATTTTTTTTCTGCCAGATACCCTAAATCATCTCTCTCAATTTCAAATTTCCACAGATCTCTAGGGCAGGGACAAAATGCTGCCAGTCTCTTTGCTAAAGCATAATGAGAGTTACTTTAGCTTTAATTTCCAACAAGTTCCTCATCTCCATTTGAGACTACCTCAGCCTGGACTTTATTGTCCATATCACTGTTAAGCCATTCAACAAGTCTCTAGGAAGTTCCAAACTTTCCCACATCTTCCTGTCTTCTGAGCCCTCCAAGTCTCTAGGAAGTTCCCAATTTTCCCACATTTTTCTGTCTTCTTCTGAGCCCTCCAAACTGTTCCATCCTTTGCCTTTTACCCAGTTCCAAAGTTACTTCCACAGTTTTGGGTATCTTTATAGCAGCACCCCACTATCTGTGGTACCAATTTACTGTATTAGTCTGTTCTTTCACTGCTATAAAGAACTGCTCAAGAATGGATAGTTTATAAAAGAAAGATGTTTAATTGACTCACATTTCTGCATGGCTGGGGAGGCTTCAGGAAACTTACAATCATGGCAGAAGGCACCTCTTCACAGGATGGCAGGAGAGAGAATGAGTGCTGAGTGAAGGGGGAAGTCCCCTATAAAACCATCAGATCTCATGAAAGCTCACTCACTATCATGAGAATAGCATGATCAGCATGAGGGTAACCACCCCCATGATTAAGTTACCTCCCTCTGGATCCCTTCCATGACACATGGAGGTTATGAGAACTACAATTCAAGATGAGATTTGGGTGGGGACACAGCCAAACCATATCAGTCCATCTAAAGAATTATTTTTGTTGTTACTTGAGAACATCCAGACGGGGCTCTGAGGAGTAGGGAAACCATATAAAATGTGGTTCTTTGCAGAGAAACAAAAAGGCAAGGTGAAATCACAGAAGGCCAAGTTTATTACTTATATTAGTTCACAACGATGAAGTTTCAGGCACTGTACCTTCCTTGTGGCTGTAGATGTCAATATCTCAAGAACCATGTAGATGAGTAGTCCTGAGTTTCCCATGAAGTTCCTGAATCAAAATTGCCTGGGGGAGGAAGAGGCAGATCTTTTTCATTTTATGAAGATTTCACAAGTGGTTCTGTTGTGCAACCTAGGTCAGAAAGCTGACTTATCCCTTTAGGTAATTCACTCCAGGTTTTTTTTTCTCATTATCCATTCCGAATGAACATACACTACTGCACTGTTTTTACATCAGGTACTCAGATCACAATGATAAGAATACAGCAAAGAGATTCTAAGTAAAGTAAGATAATATAAAGTTCATCAAAATATGCCTCCCATCAAAACACTGTGATTTATAATCTAGATATGATAAAATAGAAAAAGAATCTTGTAAGTGCACATGTAATTAAGGTCAAAACAACAATGTTAGGACAGTCAGATCCCTGATCAAAATTCCAGAGAGGGATGGTTGAAAGTTCACCAAACTAATGTGCCTGGTTTGACCCTCATGATTTTTCACCTAAGAGGTTAGGGATACTGGCAGAAGAGTTGCAAATAAGCTTGGAGATTTAGAAAAGATAAAATTTCAGAGGGGGAGGGATGAAAAGGGGGAGTAGGGGGCGGAGGAGAGGCACCAGCATGAACTGATGTAAAGTGAAGAATATCCTGGGGAATTAAAAGGAAGACTTCTATTGAAAAGAAGAGAAAAGAATGTCAGAGTAACTAAGAATGAACCAATAAATGTGGGATGCTCCTGAGGTGCTGGGGACATATGATCAAAGGGCAATTATAATAGAAGCTGAGCAAGTGACTTTAATGCCAAGACAGAAAAGGACCCAGTAGTTCCAGGGAGTGGACTGAGAATTCAACCTGCAGCAGTAAGTGAAAATAGAAGAAACCAGTGAAGATAGATGCCCCCAAGGGTCATGGCTAGGAGAGTTGCCTGTGATAAGAAATAATATTAACCCAGAGAGGGCTTGGAGGAGACTCATGCTCAAGCCTCAAAAAGCCAAGTAGCAGGACACTATAGCCTTGAACTCCACTCATCATTGTAGGACAGTTTTTTATCCTAAAAGTCCTTTTTTTTAATTGTAGTAAAAATAGTGGTCCACTTGAAAAAACTGGGCATGCAGCTCCCAGTAGATGCTCTGGGTATGACGAATGGCCAGAGGGAAGAAAGGGGAAGGGTCAGGGGCATGGTCTTTGGGAGAGAAAGCCACCCGCTTTCATCATCAGGTAACTACTGGAACTTTGCAGGGGAAGGATTATCTGGGATGTAAGTCAGAGGCCGTGTTTCAGAGATGGTATCCTCCAGGTCCAGAGTTCAGAGGACAGAATCGTGGGATAATATAACAGGGTATATATGTGACATTTGGGGAGGATGGAGCATGAAAGAATTTGATAGAGATAATCCACAGTGGAAGGGCTGCAGTACCTCCAGAGCAAGAATGGTTCGTAAACAGAAAACAGGAAGAGGTGCCTGGGGAAAACAGAATCCAGAAAGCACTTCGGAGAAAAGAAAACTCAATATGAAGCTGAATGCCTGGAAGCAAACTAAAGACTTATTAGAGACTTCTTGAAAGGACACCTCAGGGAGATGACAACTGAGGTGGTGGCTGAGGAGGCATCCAGTTGCTCTGCCACTCTTTTGACCCGAAGTGAAATAAGAAGTCTGGAGTCATGCAGTTAAAGATCCCTTACACGCCCTGGAATCTCAGAGTGGGTATCAGCCTAGACTTGGGCAAGGAGGGAGGTAAGACTAGGTTGCAATTCTAAAAAGTGGAGCCTCTTTGTGATACAAAACAAAAGTAGTACAAGGGAGCCCCTTGTGGAACTTTTTAAATACCGAAGACTGTTGCCAAGTTGGGACGATTCCATTAACACATCTCATAAGATAGAAAGTTTATGTTTACATTTAGCTAACTGGATGTATTAGACTGTGGTTGGGGTGGAGGAGGGGATGACGCTTGGGAAGACCAGGAAGAGATGAAAGGCTGTAACATAAAAGGTGTAAGTCCAGGAAGAGAAATTTTCCCCTTACTGGCCATGAGAGGACCATGTAAAGGAACCAAGCTTAGCGGAGCAGAAGCACCATAAGAGAAGTCTCTTCTGTGGTGTTATGGTTTTGACAACAAAAATATTTTAAACAAATTGGTTAAAGAGCATAAGAAGTTATGTAAGCATTAAGGGAAAAGTGTAACTTGCTTCTGTTTACCTTCATATAAGTAAGGATATAACATAAAATATTTTTCGAAAACTAGTACAAAATACATTGAAGTACTATTTGAATATCACTGGTGTTTTCCAGTGAAAAGAGAAAGTTATCTTGAAAATGCCAACTTTACAAAATAAAAAAGTGCTTAAAACTGTTCATCATTATAGACAGGCACACTCTATCCGACAGTGTGTCTTCAGCAAGAAGACTATGGTGATTTGAATCAACAGAACACCATATCTTGTTCAAAAAAGGTGCTCGATATGTGTTTGAGTGGGTAAAATGAGTATATGTTGAGTAAGCAAATTAAAGAATAAATTAAAGACATAGTTGTATATTCTACGTAGGAAGTCTTTCTCCAGGGATGGGTTAGCTGCCCTTCCAGGGGCTCCCATACTACCTGTGTATCTCTCCCGACCCCTCTTCTCCCCTCCCCTCCCCTCCTTCTTTATGCTGTGTTCTCTAATAAACTGTAAACTACTAGAGGTTAGGAACTAATTCTTATCTTCATTATAATTGTAGCCCTGACCATAGTACCCTGCACATGGTAGACATCTAAAAAATAGTTGTATAAATGAATGGTATTTAAGCTTAAGTCAAATGCTAAATGTCTATTATTCCTGGGAGATTAAGAGGGGTTAATTTTGGGGTGTTAATACTTGAATTTTTTTAGAAAATCCATTAAGGAGCTATGATAAGAGAGAAGCAGAGGAACAATTTAGACAGTAATATTATTCTAATTTGACCATATATTTCAAATGGAAAATGGATTGTAATGATTCAGGGCAAAGAATTCCTTTCTTGGAAATGAAAGGCTGGAAAATTAAGCATGGAGACATACTTCTTATTGAAAACACAGCAGGGGAGTGTCATTCCCCCTGAAATTGTTAGGACTATCAGATTAAACATACATTATTTCTTAAAAAATATTCCCAGAGGAAATCCAGCATCTATCTCCCCCTACTGGTGTCATATTAAGAGTAATGTCTGACTTTTTTTCCCTTGAAATGAAGAATATTCTAATTAAGATGAACCTTTTAATTTGTTGTTAGAACAAAAAAAATCTTAAATAAAACTTAAGCATTCTACAGTGGATGTTTGTGTTGTAATGAGCTTTACCAAGAGTTGAGATATACATTGTTTCATCACACATAAAGAATGATTAAATTTTATTGCTAGTTCATCTGCCATTAACAGACTTATATATGACAATGGATTGTAATTGGTTAAAACAATGATAGTTTTATTTACTATAGAAAATGTCAAACATATACAAAGTATAAAGAATAATATGATAAACTTCCATGTCCCATTATGTAGCTCCAACAAATAACTCATAACTAATCTTATTTCATTTATTACTTCTGCAAGGTCTCACATCTAGGTCGTTTTGAAGCAAAGTCCAAGCATTGTATCATTTCCTCTGCAAATATTTCAATAAGTACCCAAAAGGTAAGGATGCTTAAAATATCCTCATAATATCATGATTATGCCTAATCTATATTAGCAATCTTTTTTAAATCATCAATTATTTAGTCAGTGTTTACATTTCCACAATTATTTTAAGATTTGTCATTATTTATCTTATAGTTTGAAACAGGCTTTTAATACCTATAAATTGTAATTGTTTGATATGTTTCTAAAATCTCATGGAATTGTAAATTCCTCCTCTATCAATTTTTTCTTTTAAAAAATTTAATTATTTTGATTTTTTAAAATAGATTTAGGGAATATAACTTTTTTATTTCTTGCAATTTTTTTTGTTGATAAAACCGTATCATTTTTCTTCTGTATTGTGTCTTATATAATGTGTCTGTCCCTTGTCTTTCTTGTAAATTGGTAGTTAGATCCAGAGGCTTAAGTTTATTCAGGTTTGATTTTTTTATTTTTTTTTTTTTTTTTTTTTTTTTTTTGGTGCAAGAAGCTGTTTTGTGCTTCCATCACTCAAAGTTTGGTAGCAATTGAAGTTCATCATCTACTCTAGATTCTCTAGAGCAGCACTTGCTAATGGAAATTTCTATGGTGATGGAAGTATTCTATATCTGTTCTATCTAATGTGGTAAGTCACTAGCCACATGTGGCTACTAAGCACTTGAAGTGTGGCCAGTGTGGCTGAGAAATTAATTAAAAAACTTGTAATTACTTTAATTTAAATAGTCACATGTGGCTAATGATTACCATATTGGATAATATAGCTCTTGACTCACTAATTCATTAATGACTGAAAAATGTTAATCTTATTATTTGATAAATATTTCTTTATTAATTAAAAGATTCTTATAAAGAGAAACTTCCTCTTATTAACTGTATTGTTGCCATGATATTCAGTTCATACAATACAGGCAGAAAAGTAGTTTAGTTTTTCCCCATATTTATCAGTGGTCAAATAATGAGTTGGTTCCCTAGTATTCTCCAAAGGTGACCCCAGGATATTTTTTTTTTGTTATGAAGTCATAATTTGTATTTCAATTCATTGTAGTTATTCTTATTGGTGCTAAATTGATCTATCCTTGGCCAGAAAGAACCTATTTCTTTTGAGTGCTCTTCATATGATCCTGTGAATATCAGTGTCCTGACTTCAGCTACATTGTTCCAGGGTCATCTTGTCCAAGTCCTGCCTCATATTTAAAGTTAGCCATTTGTCCAGGAAGCCCTGGTTCCAGTTAGTAGTCTATTTCAAGAACGTGTCATCTGGACACTTGGGGTGATCATTGCTATTGGATTGGTAATTGTTTCTAGCTGTATAAAAACACAGCTAGAAATCGATTTTTTAAAAAGATTAACTATATCATAAATTTATCCTGATACATGCAATTGAAAGTCAGGCAACTGGGTTGTCTTTGATTTTAGATTTTTTTTTATGATAAAAACCTGGCTTTTAAATAACATTAATGTAGTTACCCATTTCCTTTATGCCACAATACATACACAGTAATTTCAGAATAAACAATACCAACAATGCCAGCACCAAATTATTATCGAGAAAGTATAAGTTTTTTTTTTTTATTTTGCATAATTTCTGTCCTTAGGGTCCTTCTGACTGATGACATATTATTGTATTATAGGTTTATTTGAAGTAGTTCATCTTTGTGTGGTTTTGCCACAAACTGGATGCACATTTATATTTCTTTCATTTTATTTTTAGAGCTATCTTTTTATGAAATGTAGTTTATTTTTACAATTATGTAAGATATTTATAAATGTGATTCCAGAGTAAAATCTATAAAACAAAGTATTCAAAGATGTTTAGCTCCTTTCTCTATCTCCTTAACTTCATTTCCTCATTCCAAGGATTCATTTAAAAACATTTATTTATGATTTAATCCTTAATTTATTATTAGCAAATATGTATATATATTTTTATCCTTCTTATATTAATCATAACATACTATATGTAATTTCTCCCCCACTCTTTATAAAAACTTAATGTATTCTGGAGATCACTGAATAATAATATGTAGAGATTAGTCTCATTTCTTTTTGTTTTTTTGAGGCAAAGTCTTGCTCTGTCACCCAACTGGAGTGCAGTGGCGCGATCTCAGCTCACTGCAACCTCCGCCGCCTGGGTTCAAGCAATTCCCCTGCCTTAGCCTCCAGGGTAGCTGGGAATACAGACACCCACCACCATGCCTGGCTAATTTTTTGTATTTTAGTAGAGGCGGGGTTTCACCTTGTTGGCCAGGATGGTCTTGATCTCCTGACCACGTGATCTGCCCACCTCAGCCTCCCAAAGTGCTGGGGGTCTCATTTCTTTTTACAGCTATATATGTTCTATATTTTATTCAATAATCTCCCACCCCAACCCTTTTTTTAAGAGACAGAGTCTTGCCCTGTTGCCCAAGCTGGAGTGCAGTGGTGTGATCATAGCTCACTGCAGCCTTGAGCTCCTGGGCTCGGGTGATCTTTCTGCTTCCAAGTAGCTTGGACTATAGGTACACAACACAGTGCCTGGCACTTTGCATTGCTTGTAGAGATAGGGTCCTGCTATGTTGCCTAGACTGGTCTTGCACTCCTGGCCTTGAATGATCCTCTCACCTTGGCCTCCCAAAATGCTGGGATTATAGGTGTGAGCTACCACCCCTGGCTAATAATTCCCTTATTAATGAGCACTTAGGTTGTGGAAAGTATTTTTTTTTATCATAGGTGCAGCAGCAGCAGCAGCAGCATCAAATATGTTACCTTTCTCCATAATCTTTGATTATTCACTAGGTTTATATAGGTATTCATAAAAATTTAAAACATAAATACATTATGTGAATGACCTAAGATAAGTGCTGGTAAGAAATTAAGGTAAATTTATGGAAAGTTATAGGTTTTGGTATCCTCAAACTCAAGTAAAATGTTTTAATTTTCATGAATTATCCCATTAGGGGACTGATTACTATTTTCCTAATTTTCAGGCTTCCTAGGATAGAGCTTGGAAAGGTTGGAAAATAAGGTGATTGAACTTGAAAGGTGTTAATGAAAGAAGAATTATCCTTTGGGATGGAGCAGAGTAGCTGTTTTCAAAAAGATTTTATTTCATCTTCCATTTTTGGCCTCTAAGTTTTGCAGAGAATTTGTGATTAGAGTATGATAGTAAAGTACTAGGTAATTATTGTTCTGTTATTTGAACATATGTTTAAGCTAGAAGTTCAAAGATAGCAATTGCAATAATTATATATGTTCTAGCCACTTTATTCACTCTACCGCTTTACCATATATTTTAAAGATACTTATACGGTAAAAGGTAGGTGGCAACTGAATAATCACAAATAAATCAATAAATAAAGAGATGCTTTGTTTTATTGAGGGCATTCTTATATTGTCTCTTTCACTGGGATAAAATGTGGGGTTTTAAACTCATCTGCTCTAACCTTGTTTTTCTTCATTTTCTCTCTATTTAGAGGGTTTCACTAGGTTTTCACACATTCTCACTTATTAGTTAGTAGCTGTTGTAATTTTTATGATAATACTCTAGTTCTAGTTATTCCATCATGAGCTGATTCTGTTTATACTACAAATAAATATTAATTAAAACTACTCTGTACATTAGGAGAGTTATGACTATGGTGGATGACTGAAAAGAGAGTCCAGGATAAACTGATACATCTAATTCCACATAGTAGCCTTCAGAATCACAATTGTCAAATAGTAAAATGTACTAAGCCAATATGGATGGGACTAGCCTCCTGGTGTTTTCCTGTTTGAATTTTTAATATCTTTTCTTATAGCTATATACTTCTGGTTCATTTATGCTAGGAGTGTTATCAGTGAATGTATTTTTAGATTCTGTATTCCATATTTAATGAAATTTTATTTATAGGAAAGAAAGAATGGATATGCATAATGACCTAATCAAAGAGGCCTCTGACACTTATTCAGCAGTTGTGTGAGTGTGTGATTATCTGTGGAAAAGAAGATCAGTGGGAAATGGTATTTAAAGCCCTTGATTAGTTAGCAGAGAGAATGAAGCAAGACAAATGCTTTGCACAAAGTGACAAAAATGAGGGTAGAAGGCTGTGGCTTTGTGGATATGCTTCCTTTGACTATCTACTAAGTTAGAAGAATTGGAATATTAATAGTATGAATAGTATTGAATTCTACCTGTTCAAAAAGATCACCAAACACTCTGTTTATAAAAACGGAGTTTATTCTTACGGTCATAAGGAAAAGAACTGCCTT
Organism: Cacajao melanocephalus; assembly: GCA_963573385.1. NCBI lineage: Eukaryota > Metazoa > Chordata > Mammalia > Primates > Pitheciidae > Cacajao > Cacajao melanocephalus. The sequence goes on along the minus strand of CAUYLG010058023.1, from coordinate 11,670 downwards.
GACAGAGTCTTAGTAGTCTTGGAATGAGGATGGCGAAGTTGGGATTCTTAGGAGGCTTGGGGCCTAGGACGAGGTGGGTTTTCATTGTGGAGGCTTGATCAAGGTGGAGTAAGGTGGGTGTAGACAGCAAGGCTAGGGCACTGAGGTGAGGAAATTCAGAGTCTTGGGAGATAAACTAGCATTTCGAACTACATATGGAAGAGTTCACAATGCGATATTAATTTAATCGAGTTCTTAGAAAATTCCTGGGAAGATTAGTAATTTGCAACTTTTATCTTACTGGGCTATAGTTTCTTGGAATAGTAAGTTAGTGATAAAACAAATACTATATGTGGTTACTAGCCAAATTAACTGACTTTGTGCTTTTCAGATTTTTTTTTAAAAGATTCCAGAGACATCTACTGGGATGTGAGCACAACATTCTTAACCTAAAACAGCCTATGTTCGCCCTTTGTAGCTTGACATTCTGTCTAGAGCAGTGGTCCTCAACCTTTTTGGCACCAAGCCCTGGTTTTGTGGAAGACAGTTTTCCCATGGAGAGTGGTGGTGAGGGATGATTTCAGGATGAAACTGTTCCACTTCAGATCATTGGATTCTCATAAGGAGTGTGCAACCTAGGTCCCTGACATGCACAGTTTAGAAATAGGGTTTGTGTTCCTATGAGAATCTAATGCTGCTGCTGATCTGACAGGAGGTAGAGCAGAGGTGGTAATGCACGTTTGCCTGCTGTGTGCCTCCTGCTGTGTGGCCTCGTTCCTAACAGGCCACGGACCAGTACGGGTCCATGGCCTGGGGGTTGGGGACCCTGGTCTACAGTGTCTCTGTTCTGAACCACTGCCTGTCCGATTTCATAAACCTCTCATGCAAGGAATTCTATAGACTTGGTGGCATTGTTTAACTCCCTTCCTTGATTTATGGCCTGTAGGATTCTGCCTACTTTCTAGTCCTTTTGTAAAGCATCAAGAGGAGAGGTTTGAGGAGACACGGAGTTAATTCAGAAATCTCCCTGAATTGTTAGGTTCAGTTCTTCTTTTTCTTTAATTAAATTTTCTAATGATCTCTTTTTTTTCTTGAGGGGAAACTATGGGGCAAAATGAACTCTAGGTGCTGTCAGAGATCATGCTAAAGGTAGAAATCCATTTACCAAGATAACAATCCTTGTTAAATTTTTAATATGAGCCTATAGATTTTTGGTCAATAAATCCAATACCAGTGACTGGGGACTACCCAACGATTTGGTTTTGGTCCCTTGGTTATCAGATACTCCCATGGGATGATCAAACAGTGTTTTAACATTTGGTGTTCCTCATCAAGAATGACGTGTCACCAGACAATGACATTTGTATTGCTGAAATTATTTGGTACATGTAAAGCGAAAGTTAAGTACGTTTATTTATGTGATATATGAAAATGATATAGCCTCCAAACACATACCATCTGTTTCCTAGTTCTCTTTTAATCTCTATTTCTGTGAACATTTGGATATAAAAGCTTTCATCCACAAAAGGTTCTAGAATATTCTTCTGGTGGAGACAGGAACTTCTTTTCTAGGTATGATGTGATGCTGTGGGTAAGATTACTGGCTGGCTGACCTGTTGTGCATTTTCTAGCTTAAAAAATATAACCTAAGGTTTGACTCCAGTTACACAAGAAACTAACTGATTCACTACAGGGAACTGGTACCAAGGGAAGCCAGATGACAAATAAAAATTTGCACAAACCCCACGTTGATTTTCCAGTTAATGAGTAAATTGTAGCCACATATTGGACTCATACCGTAAAATGACAAAGCATATGAAAAGCAGCATTAAGAATAGCCACTGTAAAGATAATATAGAAGGAACATAGTAAAAGATAACTTTAAATGAGCAAAAGAGTAAAGAAGATGGCTAGGAAACAAAGAAAATAAAAGGATGCAGGTTACAACATAACAACTTGTGGAATTATTTCATAAATATGGGGTGGAAGCAACACATCTCGTGCAGTCATCTTGGTCTGAAATTTTTGGGTCTTTGGTTTCATTTTGATGACCGTGTGCTCCTGTATGGTTCCTAAGAATACAAGAATACTCACATTTTTCCAGTAAAACCTGTCTTCTAGTGATCTGAAGATGGTATATTCCTTTTGAATTCATTATGATGAAACTCAGAGTTTGGTGCTATGTTAGTTCTTAGCAAAACCTGATGGGATCCCTTCCACCAAGGTTCAAGGATTGTCTTTCTCTGATCTCACTTCCAAAAAACCAGATCTCTAGATTTCAGACCACAGGAGGATGTTAAAGAAAGTTTGCTTGTGCAAACTTGATGATAACACTGAACTTATTTCATGCATGCTATGGAGTATTTGTCCATAGCTGCTTGCAATAATATGTGGAGTACAGAACTGGATGATAGTCCTAGATGAAAATGGGCTGACCTATTACTAAGTGGAATTTGTAAGGGGGAAGTTGATGAACCCCAGAGGAGCTGGTCTTATTGTTATTAAGGTGAATGATCTTAGACCAAGGATTGGTAAACTTTTTCTGTAAAAGGCCAGGTAGCAGATATTTTAGACTTAGTAGGCCATACGGTGTTTGTAGCAATTACTTAACTCCACTGTTGCAACATGAAAGCAGATATAGACAATATAAAAACAACTTGGCTGGATGTGTTCCAGTAGAACATAATTTACAAAATACAAACACTGGGCTGAATTTGGTACATGGATCTTACTTCTCTACCTTAAATCACTTTGGCCTCATGTTTCTTTTAGGTTTCTGATGTACTCTAGGTATTGGGAGGACCAAAAGCAAACGGCCATCAGGAGGATCTATAGAGGAAAGCAGTTTTGTGCTGGTAAATTTGGATTTGTAGGGAAAGACAAATATCTTTATTTACTAAGATACCAAGGATGTTCGGTAATTCATTCATTAATTCCATTATATGAGGCCTACCATGTGACAAGTCCTGGAGATACAAAGATGAAAGGCCCTGGTCTCAAAGGAGCTTTCTTTCCTTAAGAGATTATAAATAAATACCCACAGCAAGATGGGATGTAGTGAGAAACAAGTGCTAATTTGTTGCCAATAAAGCAAACTCAAGATCTAAGCCAGGTGTACATGTGTGTGTGAGTACATGTGTGGATAAGGCCAAGTCTCTGCAAAATAAGTGTCATTTTGGCCAGGCACGGTGACTCACGCATGCAATCCTGGCACTTTGGGATACCAAGGTGGGCGGATCATGAGGTCAGAAGATTGAGATCATTGTGGCCAACATGGTGAAACCCTATCTCTACTAAAATACAAATAATTAGCCGGGTATGGTGGCACACACCTGTAATCCAAGCTACTCAGGAGGCTGAGGTAGGAGAATAGCTTGAATCCAGGAGGTGGAGATTGCAGTGAGCCAAGATCGTGCCGCTGCACTCCAGCCTGGCGACAGAGCAAGACTTCGTCTCAAAAAATAGAAAGAATTGTGTTACCTTCCCTTCTTCTTTTTCTCATTTCTTATGTATATTGTAATAATGCTGTTTTGCAGGCAAACTTTCAAATGCCTTTGGATAGTTTTGGGGATTTTGCATCCCTTTGCTGCAAAACATATCTTTTAAAAGATGTTGAAGACAAATCCTTCTTCTTCTTCTTCTTTTTTTGAGACAAAATCTCCCTCTGTCACCCAGGCTGGAGTGCAGTGGCACTATCTTGGCTCACTGCCACCTCCGCCTCACAGGTTCAAGCAATTCTTCTGCCTCAGCCTCCGAGTAGCTGGGACTAAAGGCATGTGCCACCACGCCAGGCTAATTTTTTAGATTTTAAGTAGAGATAGGATTTCACTGTGTTGGCCAGGATGGTCTTGATCTCCTTACTTCATGATCCATCTGCCTCGGCCTCCCAAAGTGCTGGGATTACACTTTTGAGCCATCGTGCCCATTTTTAAAGCCCATTCATCTATGGGCAACATTGATAAGATAACCAAGGTGATTTAAAGCAGAAAAAAGTTATTTCAGTTGGGGCCTTGCATATGTAGAGGGGAAATGAAGAAAGTATTCTCATGAATTCTAAATCTCAAATCTCACAAACTCCCCACTCTTCCAGTTTGAACAGGACACATCTGTATGTTAGGACCCTAGATTTTACAACTTTATTGCCTTTGCTTTGGACCAGTATTACGGGAATGGCCTGTGAAACAGCACCTATACAGAGTGGGGAAAGCTAATTCCAGACAGAGGAAAAACCAGAGAAATTAGGTGTTTACAAGAAGTCGAGAAAGTATTTACCTTTTAAGAAAGGCAAGAAATGGGACTGAAAATATACATGAATATATTGAATCTATGCTTAACTTTCTAAGCAGATTACACAAACAGTTGGTGAAAACTGAGGTGTTCCATTCTGCATTTTCTTTCTCTTTTTTTTTTTCATTTATTTATTTATTTATTTATTTTCTTAAAGATAGAGTCTCACTCTGTCACCCTGGCTGGAATGCAGTGGCATGATCTTGGCTCACTGCAACCTCCGCCTGGACTACAGGCAGGTGCCACCATGCCCAGCTAATTTTTGTATTTTTAGTAGGAATGGGGTTTCACCATGTTGGCCAGGCTGGTCTTAAACTCTTGACGTCAGGTAATCCACCCGCCTCAGCCTCACAAAGTATTAGGATTACAGGTGTGAGCCACCATGCTCTGCCCAGTCTGCATTTCAAAGATTTGTCTATGAGATGGAACAGCCAGACTAAACACACTGCAGTCATACCAATGAGAAGGCAAAATAAATAATAAAAATAAAAAATAAAAAATAAATCCCCCCAAAAGCCCCCCAAAACAAACAAACAAACAAATAAAAAACATAAAACAAAAACAAACCACCGCAAAAACTCAATAACTAGCTGCTGGATTTGTCATTCTCTTATTAAAAAACTTTTTGTTTCATAGCATTCTACTTGCCTGTAGTGATGGCTTTCCTATCTTGGGTTTTTATAGTATTAGGCTTTTTGTAAGACTAGCATGTTTAAAATAAAATAAATAAAATTTAATATCTTTTAGATATTAAAGCTACTTGACGGCCAGTAGTTTCAATAATTTTTTATGTATATCTTGCACAATATCCTAGTTTCTTATCTTTTGTTTTTCTTAGAGTCTTGTAGAACTCAGATTAGAGAGAGCTGAATGAGGCACTCAGCTTGGACACACAATTTAAGGGGGTTTCAAATACCTCAATAATGAAAGTTTAATAAAATATTAAAAAATTAAAATTAATGCAAAAAAATTCATGATGAACATCTTATCAAAATTTTAAATAAGGACAGGGCCTGCTCTGCACTTGAAAAATTCTGTCTCAATCACCTCACCCTAATTCTGGACCTGGTTCCAATGAAACTTAATTTAAAAACAAGCATCTAGCCCCTGGGGCATAGTTTATTGATTATAAACAAAATCACATTAAGCTCTTACTGATCTTGATTGCTGTGTTTTCTGGCACCCCTTGACATTTTACATCCTAGTCCTGGTCCTGCTTCTCAGCTACCTTAGAGCTGATTAAATCCCACTGTATTACTTCTGTAAGTAAAGTTTATGTGAAAGCTCACAGAGGTGACGGGACTAGCTGAAGTTTGAGCAGACAAGAAATAATAGGGTTGAAACTTACAATGGCTTTGTGTCCTCTATCTCCCCAATTAAATTTCCTAAGGATAAGATATTTGGTTCTTATTTCTTTCTGTTATACAGTGCCATGTGTAAAGCAGTCTCCCCTATCCCTGCACTTGTGATTGTCCTACTCTCTGCCTACCATCAGTAATTTGTGTGACCTTAAAGGAGCTACGTACTTCTTATTATCTACATGGCATCCCAATTCTGGATAAATTCAATGACATAGAAAATAAGAGCAGAAAACAAAATATTTCCCTGAAATTAAAATCCACCTACATCTCACTTACATAGACGAAATAGCTGACTAAGTATTTGAAATTTTTTTTAATCAACTGGTTTGTAGTGATGTTCACATTCAGGCAGAATTTGCTAATGCTTAAGACAGATTCATTTCCTCAGTAGAGTTTGTAGAATAAATAAATAATAATTGAATGCTGTCCACAAAGGACAATGTACTTTGAGTTGGTAATTATTAGACCAGGTGGCAAGTGTTTCTTAATTTTCTCAAGAGGGTGGAAAATATAAGAATTTTCAGTCTAGTAACAATCATATAAAATAGCATAAGGTATGGGCAGGGGTGTGTGTGATGGCGGGAAAGCAGTGGGGAGGGAGGAGTTGGAAAAGAGGAAAGCACAGTCATCTTACATGGTTTTTTTTGTTAAAACTATGAGAGATTTGTGGGTTTCACATCAGTCAACTTTCATTATTCTTGTTCCCATCTTCTCTGATTCACATGGTTTCAGTTTCTTTCCAAACGTCTTTGGTTTAAAACTTTATGACCATGAAACAGAGCAGTTTAAAATGTTGACAAAAAGTTTTGGAAGCAATCAGTGAATTTTGCACAATGTTACTCGCAGCTATTTTTAGTGTGAAAAATGGTGCTACTCTATGATAAACATGGGTTAGGAATGTTTATGCCATTATTATGTAGCTACTGAGAGAAATAAGACCACAGTTTTACATATGTTTGTTGAAAATGGAACTTATTGGAAACTTAAAAGGTGGAGATTATAACATATATATTTTTTATATTATATTACATGGAGGCATAATTTCATTGTGTTGAAAACAGCATTTGCTTAAACTAGAGAAGAGGTAGCTATTTTGCATTCCACGGATTATATTTAACATTACATTTTAAAAATAATAACTTTAAACAGTTTGAGATTTCTTTTGAAGCCCAGATATAATTTTCATTGTGACAAAATAGTATGAAAAGGAAAGTTATTGAAAGATAGTATTGATTTTAAGAAGAGGCAAAAAGTATATTTTCTTGTGGAATCAATTTTATATAGATGGCATAAATTTAATCTTTGACTTATTTGTCTGCTAATCCTATGATCCACAATAAATTCATAGTTCAATTAATTGCATATATTGTATATACTGACTCATTTAAGGAAAATGAGATATTATCATCCGGAAGTATTTATGGGGTGACTAAAAGTTCAAGGTGCTGGCTTCACAACATCAGTAAACAGACTTTATACTTCTAGGAACTTAGACCTAAAATTAAAAAAAAAAAAAAGAAGATGACATCGGAAGAAGGTTAAGCAATCAAAAAGTAATCATGCAAAACACATACCGGATGCAATAGGAACTAGATAATCACTCATTTCACAGTTCATTAATGACTATCTACTGGAGGGAGGAAAGGAAAGAAAATGTTTTGAGTGCCAACGATTGCCAGGCACTGTAATAAATACTTTATATGTGAAATGGAGGGCATAAGGCTGAGGCAGCTGAGAGAAATCTGAACATATGAGGGAGGACATTTGCTTTCATTCAGGAGGAAAATGCATGAAAAATAGGGAGTAGGTGACTGGGCAGAAGTGGAAGGTTTTTGAAAGGTAATTTCGGAAAGTTGGCTAGCTGGGACTGTATTGTGGAGGGCTCTTTAGGACAAGCTCAGACCTGCTCACCTTTATGTAGGTAAGGGAACCTGAAGTGTTTTTGAGCAGACAGAGAGAATGTAAATGGCAGACACGATGGAGCCTGGTGGGCTGTGGGGCCATGCAGAGATAGGGATGAGGAGAGTAGGCTTGACTTTGAAGGCAGCATTCTTACACGGCTCTACAGAAGTACATTTTCTTTGAATAACCCTGACTAGCAGTGATTTTATTCATTTAATTATCAATAATTCAGAGCCACAAATATTTTCTTTGGTTTGCTGTCCGTCTAAAGGCATCTGATTGTGAGAAGTAAATGTCGAATAAATAAAATGTTAAATGTTTAGGATGGGCTAATGTTTAGTGTCAGTTGGTGGTGATGTTCAAGGAAAGGTAAACAAGAGTGTTCCTCTTCTCTTCTTCCAATTAAAAACGATTTCTTGATAGAAGTAGGAAGCAGGAGGTTCCTGAAGTGAGGAAGGGCAGACACCTGTGACAACTTGGAAAGCGTGAAGATATTGCAGCCTCCATTTCCAGTCCCCATAAATGCTCTTATATCACTGCAGGCCTCCTCCTCTCCACTCACACCACTCTCCTGAAGCTCCCTTATAAAACCCTCCTTTCTGTTTCCTTATCCTTCTTCACATCTTGTGGCTTTTTATGCCACTGTTTACCACCTCTCACCTCTCGCCTCTCCAGCCAGACTAATCTTAATTATCTCACTTAACAGGAGGTGATTCCCAGTCATCAGCCTTCAGTGATTCTTATATCATTAACATTTTTAATAGTTTCAGGAGTTTGAGAACACTTAAATGTCTTCAACCGTGGAAGCATACAATTTTATCCATAGAATACAGTTTTTGGACTGACTGAAGCATTTGCTAAAATAATTAATGAATTATTTCCATATAGAATACAAGTCTTAGTTCAGTGTCACGCATTTAGGTAGGTGCTCTCTGACCTTTAGGACAGTGTCAGGCTACTTAGTGACATTAAGATGTCCTTTAATGAGGCACCTTGTACTTCTTTTATAATTGTCATCTCATTTGATATTTATTTGTACCTCATTGAGCATATAAACTGTGTCTTATGTATTGACAACTGTCTCTCCAAGATTTAGCCCAGGTATGTGTTAAGAACTTAAAGAATACTACTTTTTTTTTTGCTTAATTGATCAAAAGCTGTGGACATGTTCAAGTTCAAGAGTATGTGCTTTACCTAATATTTAATCTACTGTGCATCACTTTTAGATATTTTTGCTTTGCTTTGTTTTTTCCTCATTCATACATCTCGTTGACTTTCTCTTCTAGGCCATTTTTCTTTATAAACATTTAAAAAATATCACTCTATGAGCATTCATGTGTGCAGAGAAGGAACAGAGAACAAAAAATCTGTGCTGAGCTATGCATGTTAAGCTTGAGGCTAGGCTCACAGGACAGTTAAGTTTTGGTCTTAGCAAAATTTCAGATCACTATGTATCTCGGGCCCTCAAATTTACTCACAAATTATTGGTACTACAATCTTTAACCTTACACTTTTCATATTAAATGCTCTCTCCTCAGATTTTTTTTTCTCCCGGGAAACTCAGTGGCTGCAATTTTCATCTGTATATCTCTAGACTTACACCTCTAAGACTATTCTTTCATGTGAATTCAGCCCCATATCTGATGGCAGCAGGATATTGGCTTTGGTTTGTCAAACTTAACCCCTAAGGATTGTAGCATAGTGTGGACATGGTATAGGCAGATGGGAGAACTGGGTTCTAGACCTGGCGGGCCCATTAACCCTCTAAGTGATTTTGGACAATTTACTTCAGCAGGCATTCAGAGAAACCCTGAAGACTCCCCCCAATCCAGTTTTCTAACCAGCCTGCTGAAATAATTCTGAACTCTGCCTAGTGTTTTGATTTGCTTCATGTTTCTATTTGTACCAGTCTGACATGGTAGTAAAACGAGGTGTAGATGAAACTTTGGTCCTGACAGACCAAGCAAAATGGAGCTATGTCTCAAGTTTACAAAAGTCGGTGCTGCTGCCGGGAGCCTTCATATTCTACTTTTCTTCAACTCAAGCCTCTTGAGAAAACAGCCTAGTTAGAACAATATTAATGTAACACAAGTAAAAGAAAAATGAAACCAACGGCTTTTCTTTCTAGGCCCAAAAAGAAACAGTAACTGGGCTTCTCTGGAGAAAGGTAAAGTCAACCTCAGATGTGCTCACAGGCTGGATGAAGCCTAGGGGAAGCTAGGGTCTTAAGTGGTCACTTGAGGAGTATTCTTTTAAAAATTGTGTGGCTGAACTTACTTAAGCCTCTCTTATAGGAACAGCCACCCAGGAGAGTTTAAAACATAAGGGCAACAGTACCATATTGGGAGACGAAATAACTATTTTCTTGATGAAATACACAGAGCAGAAAGATTTATGCACTAGTCAACTTTCTTTTTTCCTGCTTAAAGGGAAAATCAATATTCCATATTCATGGTCTCTGATGTAACATTTTTGCTAGGGTAGTCAGAAGGAATTGATAGTATTTGTTGTAAAATGTCAACAGTGTTATTTTTATAAGGATAACCAGAGTGAGGATGATATCCTTAGGTTCCACCTGGTTTTCACACTTTCGGTGAAGTAAAATTTAATTGAGGAGTTTTCAAAGGTAGGAAAATATTCTGTTGCTGGGAAATATAGCATAAAGGATTTCTGCATGCTTCCTCTGGGTTTTTCCTGTGAGCTTTAAATTAGGATTTTCTGCCAATTTTCTGGCAGAAGCAGAGGAGACATAGCAGTTTTGCTGATGGTTTTGATTATAAATTGTCTATATGGCATCAATAAAAATCACTAGAACTAGGTCTGATGGGCACTGAACTTGCTTAAAATGCTAATAAAAATTATAAGAGAAGGGAATGAATCTGAAAGTTTAGATATTTTTTCTTATAGTCCATATGGAAAGACCATTTCTCAGTATTTTAGTGTTAAAAGTACAATAACTAGAGAAGAATATGTTCTCTTCAAAGTGCCAATAAAAATTCAAAATGTCATTTTCCAGTGCAATTCGGCCTGAAATCAACCTGTTTTATGGTAATTATGGGCTCTGGCACCAGAACATAGTGGAGCTTTAGAAACATTGAATGAGTGAGTGAGTCCAACCTCCATAAATGTGAAACATATGAAATGATTTGTGTAAAGTAAAAACCAGAGAGCACTGTCACCCTCCCTACCCCGAGCTATGCATAAAGCTGCATTAATGTAGTGGAGTAGTCATGTCAGAATGAGGGAGAGGGTGAGAAAAATATTTTCAGAACAATAGAAATATCATTTGAAAAGCATCTTATGTGGTGGAGGGAAATTTTCTTGTAAAGGTGTAAACTGTGAGAAAGAGATGATGATGCCCAATGTGGACAGAAAATGCCTTTTGATTGGCAAAATTCAAGTATGTCACTATGAAAATAAAACTATATATATTTCTTGTAACCACTGCACCGGCAGGCATAAGGACCCAGTAATGCATCATCATATGCCACATGGCAGCTTATCAGGTGTGTCTACTTGAGCCAAGAGAAACGTGGCAACACTTCTCACTTGCTTCCCTTTCGCAAGTGCAACCTGAGCCCCTTGTGATGCAGGTGTCTTGGCATAAAGATTGCCTTAGATTAGTTTTAGTCAGTTAAATGGGAGAAAAATAAAAACATTTAAATCTTTTTATTTGTTCAAATATCCCATGTTATAGTGGCTGAATCTTCCTAATTATTATTTATTTTTAATCAAATTTTTGAATAGTACCATAGAAAAAAAATCTTCCTACAAAGAAAACTCAAGGACCACATTTGTTTTTTAACTGAAGAGTTTTCCTAAATTCCTAAAGAAGTAGTAATTCAAATATTGTGCAAATTTTACCAAGACATATAAAAGAGGGGAAATCAGTTACTCATTTGTTGATTCTAGCATAACCGTGATACAAAAACCTGACAAAGAGAATATAAAGAGTGAGAATGACTGATTAGTCTCATTCGTAAGCATAGATGCCAGATTCTTTTTTTTTTTTTGAAAGAAAGAAAAAGAGAGGAAAGAAAGTGAGAGTGAAAGAAAGAAAAAAAAAGAATGTACGAGAGAAAGAAAGAGGAAGAGAAAGAGGGAGAGAGAACGGGATTCTTGTTCTATTGCCCAGGCTAGA